>JANTEX010006228.1:0-10946 GCA_024741295.1 Macrocera vittata
ACAATCGCCAGACAATTATCAATTATGGCTAATAGGTGTGTCGTTACTGTCTAAAATGATCAGTACAATCCGCAAATCATTCATCCACAGAATTAGCCGTATAACCAAGTACACAGATTCTACCGTCGTGGCCGATCAAACAACAAATTTTCGAAACCGATAAGGAATTGCGCAAAATAGGCACCAGCCGCATTTTCCATTTAAATCAAAATGCTGGGTATCCTCAAAAGTTGGATTGCTAGTCACTTAGCAGATTGGAACGAATCATTGCTTTTTTCATGCGTTTCAGCGTTTCACCATTTTGAGATGGCGCTGGAATCTTTCGAATCCCATAAGATAAGTTCCCAAGTATTGCTAACCAAATCCCATCCCTTAACTAAACTAATAATAACTATGGCACTAAACTAATAATTTCTAAGGAATATTACGACAATGCATGGTGGTCCCACCCTTATGATGACACATATTTGACATACGTAATGGCAACTTGTGAAGACTTATATTCACTCGTGCTTGACCTGCTATCGATACCAATCTACTGCACGGCAGCAAATGATGAGATATCTCCCAGTGCAATGCGGCAAGGTCGTTCTAACATACTGGCGGGGACTTTGCAGGTCCGATATCGCTAAAATTGTATACTGGACGATGCAAAAGAACGAAGAAGGTACATTTTCATATTCATTTTTATCGTAACCAAGGTGATCCATCTGGATCTGGTTATCGATCTTTCGTCGAACAATTTTATCGCCGCTTTTAAGCGCTTTGTTGCCAGAGGAGATACAAACTTGTACAGCGGTGTGAACAGCGTATTCGGTCGTCATCTACATTGAGACGAAAATTTGAGAGTACCTCTTGAAAATGATAGCACTAAATGGCTTTTGAACCAGCCGCCCTCGCCACGCTATTACTCCTATAGCTACAGGAGGCCGGCGTCAAACATCACCTGCGCAGGATTCTAGGAAATTCCACATTACATGGGGATAGGGGCCTATTTGATAAAATGGCATGTCGGCCGCATTGACTAAATTTATCCTCAAACAGACAATCAAATTCTTGTCGTCAATATAGTTGCAAGCATTAGACCGTTCAGACGGCCAGTTGTCAAACTATCGATTATACCCTTTGAATGAACTCATACATTCCAATCATACACCAACACACCATTTTCCATTTGCTTTAACAGATAAATTAAAAAAGCAATCTCTCTTTACGTTCGATCGCCAAACTGTACGTACGCGTTTTTCGTACGGGCAAATCCATTGTATTTTTTACGACAAATTTAAACTTAAATTAAAATACATTTATAACTTAAATAAAAAATTGACTTTAAATCACAGCATTGTCCTAAGATATGTTCTTCGAGTAGGATAATAAAATAGTATTGTGAGAAATCCCCGGAAAATGTTCTACTTAGCAACCGGTATGGTATGACGTTTCGATCCATGCAAATATTGTTCTGGTTGCGGCAATGCACAACTTTACACATTGTTCCTGAATCACTTGAGACAAGATGATGGAGCCTGACCATCTAAATGTAAATTGCGAAAATTGCATAGGATTTCGATTTCCGCTTAGTTCTCGACTTTCGTATTCTGTAGTTTCCGTCAACGGCCGAAGAATGGCAAGCAATTGTCGATGGATTCGAGAGGTAAAATTGTCCAATTGCTAGGGCGAAATCAACAGCGAATACTGCGAAATGATTGCTCCGCCCTATTCAAGATGCGCATTTGATAGTGTTGATGGCTGTATGTGATTGCGTGGGTTGACGAACTTGTATTCAGTCAGTAAAAGTGGTCGTAAGTCAGACAGCGTAGTTTTGTTAACTCGGATCCAATTCCCGTAGACAATTAAATTGTGAAAAAAGAACAGAGTTGAGATATTTTTCCGTTGTCCGTCTGACAGTGTTGTCTACCAAATCACTTCTTTATTAATCTGACCGTTATTTTCGAGCGATAACTCGGAGCCGATTTCCGTCATTGGAAAAAATCTAGACAACTCAATTCTGAAAAAAAACTATGTGGAGACATTTTACTGTCCTTCGTCTAGCCGTGTTTCTACCTAAAAAATTTCGTTTTCACTTTGACGAACATACACTTATCAATCCGACCATAGTTTCCAAACTATAAGTAAGCTTCAATTTCGGTCAGTGAAAAAATCGTAGACCGTTATATTCTGAATAAAATCTGGATGGAGACATTTTTCTGTCTAGCAGTGTTTCTACCTAATCACTTTCTTTGTAAATTGGGTGTAAAATTATCGTTTTACTTTGAAAAATGTACACTTATTGATCTGTCCATATTTTACAAACGACAACTCGAATCCGATTTCCGTCGGTGAAAAAAATGTAAGCAATTAAATTGCGAATAGAAGTTGTGTGGAGACATTTTTCTATGCTCCGTCAAGCAGGTGCTTTTTACCTAATGACTTTTCAGTATGCTGTAAAAATATAGTTTTCATTTTGAGGATATCTCGGATCCGATTTCGGTATGAAAGCGGTGTGGAGGCATTTTACTGTGATCCGTCTAACAGTTTTTTCTACTTTATCGAATTGAAAATTGTACACTCACTAATCTGAACATAATTTACAAGCGACAACTCAAACCAGATTTCCGTGGGTGAAAAAATGTAGACAACTGAATTCTGCATAGAAAATGTTTGGAGACATTTTTCTGTGCTTCGTTTAATAGTGTTTCTACCTTATCTCCTGCTCACTCGTCTGTAAACATATAGTTTGCCCTTTGAAATCTTACATATATTAATCTGAGCGTAATTCTTAAACGATAACTAAGATCCGTTTTCTGCCTATGAAATTGAATTCCGAATATAAGCTATGTTAAGACATTTTTAGTGTTTTCAACCTCATCTCTTTCGTGGTCAATTGGCTGTAAAAATACCGTTTTCACATTGACAATCTTAAACTTATCAACTTAACGCTAGTTTTTAAACGACAACTTGGATTCTATTTCCGTCGTTGAAGAAATTTAGGCAACTATATTCAGAATAAGAGTTGTGTGAAGACATTTTTCTGTATTTTCTATCTTATCACTTGCCAGGTCAATTGCAGTAAAAATAATATTTTTACTATGAAAAATGTACAGACCCACAGTTCAGTTGTTTTCAAATAGCAAGTCGTCTTTAGAAAAGGTTATGTCACCATTATCGTTCTCTTTGATATGTGATTGATATAATTAAATGTGTACACAAAATCAATACTGTATAGTTTTCCATTTTGTCGTTGAAAATCCAAATAACCGAGTATGTAACCAGCGTTTCTGGTCCGTACCATGCAGGTGTAATAATGCCAACGGAAAAGATTTTGGATTCTTTGAAGAGAATAGCGATCTGTCGTCATGTTCTAAAGATGCTTCGAAATGACAACGACAAGGTTTGTTTATCGCTCACATTTCCGCCATTTTTATCCAGACAAAATTGGCAATGGAATCTGCGGGCAATTTGTATGACGTGTTCAGTAAGTCGATCTGGTCACTGGAAGTCATTGGCACTCGGGTGCGCAGGTGCAGCGCAATCCTGTCTACCTTGTCGCAGAATGGTAGAACCACGACTCACGTCGCAATTACGAATTCACAATCATACGTGAAAAGTTCCAAGACAAACAGACAACTATATTAGAATTGTCTTCGTCGTAGCCACCGTTCATCGAAGTGTTTGTCATCGAGTCGTTGTCGTGTATGCAAACAGCATCATCATACATTGATCCACGGTCAATTCTGTGACCAATTAAATGATCCGCTATTAAATCTATTCGCACAGATTCAGAGTATTCAACGAAATCTCGTAAGATGAATGTTTCAGGATGACACATAATCATAAAATCGAATACATTATGCCATTATTGTGTTTTCAAATGATCATTTTGGTAAGGATTGCAACTCCACTTAGACGTGAATGATACGCAATATATGTTACCAGACTCTACTAGACAATTCATCGTCTACTTATTCAACATATCTGTATGTGAATGGGAGCATCATCGATGCATCTGCAAACGAACCGGATCGCCAAAAATGTATAAATGAATTCGATTTCCAGCCCCAATTTAAAACTGAGTGACGACACTGATGATCTCCGAAAATTTTGGGAAATTGTAGAAATCGTACAAAAGTGTTCGCATTTGACTGATGATGAAATATAATACAAGACGCATTATCAATAAAAAACACCGTCGAAACAGTGACGGTATAGATATGTATGTCGTTCGCTTGCCTTTAAAATCAATACGGGCCATTATGAAACTCGGTTGTACGAGTCTGTTATGTCAAGATTGTCTGAAGGAAAGAAAATTCAAACGAGATCCAGAGTTACAGGAATGTAAACTATTTACGCCACACACCAGTAGTGAGAGAAGACGATAGTATGACAAAGCTACGATAGAAACACTATTTGGCTTTACGAAAATTGCTGATAAGAAACATCGATTTCCTGTTGTGTCGCAAATATTGTCACGCGGCTACTAATATGTGACGAACATCGTTCTCGAAGCCGAAAATGTTTCATCTTGTCTTGAATTGCAATGCCTATTGGTACTATTTCTGTAAAATGGCGGTTTTGAGCGCTAAGACCAAAGTTGCATCGGTCAAACAAGTGTCACTTTCACGTTTCAAAACATGTGATGCGATTCTACTAAATCAATTGTGTGTTTCGATTATCTTGATGTTCCTATTTACACATGGTCTGATTCGACGGTCGTATTATCTTGGCTTCAGAGCCATTCGAGTCGTTCGAAACCATTTGTTACAAATATAATGTCTAAATTTTTGCGATCTCAGGACAATACGGTGGATTGTGCGTTACGTGGTAAATCAGATTCGTAACTAACCAATCATCCATTTTGGTATCATGGTTGCGGATTGGTATTGTGGGATTTTTGGGATAATTTCAAATAAATTGAGCTTTCATGAAATCTTGAGGAATTGCCGGTGCATTACCGTTTGAACGTTGTTTCTGTGAGAAATTGTGATCAACTTGAATCGTATTCGTCGATTGACCAACTTTTGCGTGTCACTGCTTATGTGTTATGATTTAGAAACAGCAGCTGTTTCAGTCCAATTTTACCGTTTACGGTCGACGATCCAGAGGATTAGAATCGGCTAATGCCTAACCTTTTTTGTCGGTCAACGACGTTTTATGTGAACAGTTCCAGAGCGTAACTGGTTGGACATTAATACCGGTGAACTCATCAAATGGCCACAAAAATATACTAACATTTTGTAAAAGATGGGCATCCAAATAACCACAACAAAATATCAAAATCGGATATCTCTTTTTAAAAGAAGACAATCGATATCTGCCATGTATGTCGCCAATGGGAAGAATTCTAACCATACAGCCGGGTACATATGGCATCGTGAGAGTTGTTAGTTCTATTATTCATATATTTAAAAATATACAGACTCTGAAAATGTCAATTAGAGCGCACAGTGCTAATATACGTTGAAAAATGGCTTCATTCAGCAGACTCTGTAGGTTCGAGAAGGCTTTGCAAGCAGAGATTCAACGCAACATTAGCAATGTCGAAAAAGAAGGCAAAAAACGAACGGAACGAAACGTAAGAAAGAAACAAGACGTTTTAGAGGCGACCTGGATCGAATTCGAACTGGATATGATGACAGAGTATTTCATGAAAAATGTTTACAACGCAACAAGGCTTGCATAAATGAGCGGAACTTAAAGCTGTACATTCAAGCGAGCAGGGTGATTGTAGTGTGACGACTACAAAGTGATGTTAAGAGCTTTCATCGAAAACATCGATTGAATTAGCATAGCTATTACGCTGCCAGTTACGGCAGCATATGTAGTGTGCCAGTCAATTTGTTAAGCTGAGGAAATTCAAGTAGGTCAGATCACTCAAGTAGGTCAGATCACTCAGATAATTACTGACTTTAACGAGACGTTCACTGAGGGTTCAATTGAGCCTATGTTGGATTATATTTGAGGATGGGATGTGTGGGGAAAAGTGTAAAAATACGAAAAATTCGCTGGAGTTCTTCAGCAATGTGTGCCAAGTTTTTCTGGATCAGAGACGGTCCTAGAATTCAGTAGATTCATGGATCCTTGCGAGCAAGTCAATAAAAGCGAAGACGAGGTAGGAAAACAAATTTTCATGAAATGCATGCATAACAGCAGCTATAAGACCTGGGATGAGCTACGGAAAATCATGGATGCAAGATATTTGAAAAAACAAAAGAAGTAGGACCGACGAGTTAAGAGAGTGGGTAAGAGTATACATGCATTTGAAAGCGCACGTTGAGGACATACTAAACGCATGCATATTAAGGTGTGTGCATTCAGTATGTGTATGCAGCGGAACAAAGGTCAGAATAGTACCCAAAATTGCTGACAGGAAGTGGTGGGGCCGCAACAAATAAATTTAAACCGGACACCAGTGGGTGGGATCTAGACCGGGCAGAGTAACAATGGTTCGTTGAATAGGCAGTACGGTGAAGTAGGTCCACCATATTCCATTTGGGTGCCAGTGTAAGAGGTCCGAGCAATTGATACTAGTGTGAACCGCCGTGTTTTACCTGGACAGATATCTATGGTGGAGGGATTTTATTGCAGATTCTGTAAGGAGTCAACACATGAAACAAGCAATTGTCGTGAATGAAAAAATATAGTGAATAGATGTGGGGTAGCGGAGTTACCTAAAAATTTTGTTATACAATTTTAGTCGGAATTGTCAGAAAATAAAGGTTCGACTTATTGATTGATACCGGGCGGCTAGTAGTCTGATTGACGTGGATAGCTTAAGACCAGACGTCATGATATACTCGGGTGGGGCTTCAATTAGGATTGTTCCCCGAAACAAAGAGGACTCTTGGTATTTGTTATGAAAGTATAAGGCTTGATTCAGTAGAACATGTGTGCACGTTTCAGGTGGTGAAAAATATGAGCAGTATTCCAGGGAATGGTATTCTCGGCCAGGACTTTTTGATGAAACGGGCAGTTATTGATTGTATTATGTGAGAGTTGAGACTACTTAATTTAGGAGGGAATACTGGGGATAAGGAAGGTTTGAGTGACAATTTTGAGAATTATTATGTTAAGAATACTGATTCTGAAGAAATTTAAGTTCCAAATTCAAATTCAGATGGCATACGCTCGAGGATCTAAGCATAGAAGTGGGATTAACTAAAGAGGTCAAAAGGGATAATGAAACGAATGGTAATAAATTTGATGTTGGAAGTGAGAGTTTAAGGGCAAAATTGCATCTTAATGGGGTTAAATTGGAAAGTCAGCCGGAAATGGTTATTAAAGATGAGTCAAGTGGGAGGGGTATAATTAATAGATCGTAGTCAGTTTAATTGTCTTTCATAGCTGGGATGTTGAACAGAAGACAGAAAAACAAAGTAAACCGGTTAACGGGGGTGAATTAATTGTAAATAATCAAAATCAAGCAGTTGAGTAGAACAAAAATTTAAATGGTGTGGGCTCTTGATTAATGCGTGAGATGTGATACAGAAATGGACAAGGTTTGGGTAAAAGATTATTTACATGGTATAACAAGTCTACCCCAAGTCCAGAGGCGAAAGGCAAGATAGGTATAAGGGGTATAAGAACCGGAAACATAATAAAGTATGACTTAGATGGTAATGACTCTGATGGCGTGAATGAATTTTTTATATTTAGTCAATTTCCACAAATCGGAATTCGGGAGAAAAATGTCGAGATGAGAGAACCGGAATGTTTGAAATGTGAGGTTTAGTATTCCAGCTAGAACTGAGGCTGTAGTAAGGTTTCAGAAAAATGTGATATTGTGTGTATTTCCGGTGAAGTGGGAGAAGGGGTATGCGTTGGAATTACAGTAACACGACCTAAGGGTGGGGAGGCACTAGTATGTGTAATGAATTCGAATCCAGATGCCGTGACCTTAAAAACTTTCGACCGGCTGTAAGGCCGCTCCGTGAATATTGAATAATTAATGCGAATCTCACTAAACAAAATAAGCTGTAGAAGATGAAGAGGCATCAGTTGTTGCTATAGAAAATCTGAGACAACGTGATGATCTGAATGAGCAGGAAGGTTCGTCGTTTCATTTGACTGGAGATCGGTGACGCATACTAATACGCGTAAGTTTAAATTTTCAATTCAAAAATTGTCCACTGAAGGCAGTATAGGCTGCCTAAGGCTCATAAAGCTGGATATTAGAACGCAAGTTGGTAAATTACTGGAACAGGAAATTATCAATCGGAGTTCCGTAATTCCATATAACCCACCCATAATTTTAGTTTCGAAAAATGGATTGGACGAGGGCGGAAATAAGAATAAAAGTCTGTGCGTGGATTTTCATTGAACACGTGGATTTGCATTGAACGAGGAGTGTATACCATTTAGCTATCCATTACCTAGGAAAAAGGATATTTAGGACTAATAAGGTCATGCCAGGTATTTCACAACTATGGATTTGTCGCCAGGTTTTCATCAGGCAGAAATCGAGTCTACGGACCGTGAGAAAAGTGCTTTTAGTACGGAAAAATATGAGTAAAGAAAGTGTCCTTTGGGGTTGCTGACTATACCGGGATTTTAAAAAAGAATTGAACACAATACTGTGTGGACTGGGTGGTGTCAAGTGCTTTGTTTATCTGGATGATATTGTTATTTTTGCTGGTGGTTTCTGTTTTTCAGGTAGAACTTTCAGCCACCAAAATCTGTGATAGGGACATTTTTAACATAAAAGGATAGCCCCATAGACTTCTGGCTACACACCAGTTTTGCTAGTTAAAACCCTGCACAGTGCACATGTCCTAATCACCCATTCTTTACATATACCCGTAAGTTCTTAATCGGCTATAGCTACGATAAAACTCAAATGTCTTTCACAATAAAAATTCTGATAAACATGCCTTTAAATCTATGTATTATATGTGACGCAAACATTCTTTTTAAATCACAGAAAATGTATTCATTAATAGGAGATAATAACATTTTCCTTACACTATTTCTTATAAGTAAAAGAGACCGATCTGCTCATACATGTATATATAAGAGCACATACTGTTTCCTATTTAGACAAATATTCTGCACACGTACCTATAATGAAAATCCATTTTATAGCACAAAAACCTCATTATTACTCCAAATGACTGGTTGAAACTTTTGATGATTTTGCAGCAGCAGCATTGCAACAATCACACAATAACCTCTACCTACATATAAACCTATATAATGTTCACCATAATACAGTCTAGTCATGCCATTCTATATCAGCTGTATGTATATATAAACTAATGTTGAAGGTAAATATATGAAGCGATATAGGCACCGCGCATCCTATATATAGTATAATGTGTTAAGATATCATATATACCTCTAGAATATAATAGCACAATCAGGCTCTACATATTCCTATGTATCTCTACACATTTATGTAGATCTATCCAGACAAATGTTAAGCATGACAATTTTACGAAAAACGTGCTGACAATATAAACAATTATTTTTCAGTTTTTTTTTTCTTTCACCGACATTTCCATAGTTATGTCTTCCGTTCTGTTTGGTGCTATTTTTGAGATGGGCTCATAAAAATGATAAGGATACCTATATACATGCAGTATATACATGGATAGGGTTATATAGTATAGGGAGCTTTTATTTTTACATTTTACGCTGACGACGCGCAAAAATACGCTGCAAACATAGTATTTTGAACATATGTACGATAGGTATACTTTCTAAAACTTCAATAGCAACTTTGTCTGGTTAAGTGGTTACCATCTATATTTAGTCGGCGAGGAAAAATTGTCGAAAAATTTACTTTTACGAGTAGTGCATATAGACTTTTATTCATATATTCGAATGTGGGGCTCAAAATACTTTCCGAAATGCTGCTATGTAGCCAGTGGCGAAACTGGGATGTTTTGTGCGTAGATTTTTCCAAAAGTCTAGGGTTTTTTATTGAACCAGTTCTTTTACCATGATTTAGTGGATGATCAGCAGAAATACTGGATCTGGCCGTTTTCACTTCTTATTACCAATATTACTGCATCTATATCTCGCCAGACGATGCTTTAAAAGAAGTGGTGAGGAATTGCCAGAGGACGGGGCTATAACTACTCGTATACGGGTTGGCGGTGAGGTAATAATTTATGTAAAAAACGGAATTAACGTTAAAACAAGAGCAAAGTCATCTACAGCTACTTCTGAAAGAATATTTTTAGACCTGACAATGGGTGAAATGTCCAACTTGGTTGCTTGTATTTATATTCCTTAGAGTGGTGTTGCAGAGGTGAAGGCGTTGCAACGTGACTTTAAAATACTTACTATAGGCAGCATCTTATATTGTACGTTTATTTAGACGGCAATACTTCGACCGATTGTTCGTTGATTTATACGGTACCCGATCGATTGTACATTGACTTAGACGGCAATGCTCACGACCGGTTGTGCGTTGACTTAGACGGTAATATTCCGACCGATTATTCGTTGATTTTAACACTCCGACCGATTGTTCATTGATTTAGACGGCAATACCCCTGACCGATTGTTCGTTGAATCCGACGGCAATACTCCTACCGATTATTTGTGGATTTAGACGCCACCCCGACCGATTGTTCGTTGGTTTAGACGGCAAAACTTCCGACCAATTGTTCATTGACTTAGACGGCAATACACCCGACCGATTGCTTAAGCAAGGTTGATCATTTCCTTAAAACAAACTAACTGTATTTTAAATTACCTGGAGTCCGACGAACTATCCGCCAGCGTGAAAACCTTGTTACAAATTTGGCGCCCGAGCAGCGACCGTGACTTCGTTTGATTGGCTTCATTTGTGGAGAATAATTGGCGGTTTTGGTCACACTAGAGGCTTTGGTGTACATCGATTTGCACTGACTCCGACCAACTACAGTATGCTCGGAGTTACTCGAACTTCCCCGGCAGAATAAAAAACTGGGAACGAGCTGGATTTACGAGCTCGATAAAAACAG
>JANTEX010006339.1:0-10945 GCA_024741295.1 Macrocera vittata
ACAAGTATTAAGGTTATATAGGATCGCATAATGTAACAAGTAGATAGTAATTTAAACCTTTTCGAATGATTTTTTTTATCATTTTAGGGTATTAAGAGTGTCATAGGGTACTGAAAAATAATAAAGTCGTATGTAACAAAAATCCTAACTATACAAGTTTTGTTCTACGATATTTTAGCAACATATTATTGTTCATATTAAATATTATTTGCAGAAAAAAAATATTCAAAATACGATTTGGTTTTCAAGTTATAGGTAAAAGTATGTACGATGCAAGGGGTACAGTTTTCTAAACTTATTTTTGACACCGTTAAAGATTTTTTTGTACTTATTTTTGCTTTTAATAGATAAAACAAATTAGAAAAAGCAAGTGAAACGGCTTTTTAAAAGAACATTTTTTAGGTTGTGAAAAAAATTGTTAGGTTGTGAGGTAAAGATGAACACCATATATATCATATATAATCACATAATTAAACAAGTAGATAGTAGTTAAATTATTTTCCAATGTTTTTTTAGCAAACATTTAAAACGATGGAATTACCATTCAATAAAATTTTTGGCACATATAAATATTATGTTAACAATGTTATTAACTTTTAGTTTATTGTTTAGGTACATTTATGGGTAGTATAAATATTAAATATATGAAATAAAAATGAATTGAAGAATTGCGCAAGGGTCGTTCGGCAACATTAAAGGCTAGGCTGGGCCGGCAGACCGGCAGACATTTTTAATAACAGCGGACCGATTTTTTTTGCTTAAAGCTTGCTCAAACTTTATAGCCACATCCAAGAAACCTTCCCAAAATTAAAACGTTGATTCAATCAATAGGCTTCTATAGTGCCGAATGGGGATATCCTTGAATATTGTTTCAACCATCACGGAATTCCCAAACCAACTTTCTAGATGTTTCGGGTGATATCGAAATCAAAAGAGTTTGAGAAGTCATTGAATGCAGTCGAAATACTAGTAGTAGTGTGTCCTATGAGACTCCGTACATAGAAAGTCGCGGATAAGAATCGTACTTGAGGGTGCAATCGATTGTCTTAATAAATTTGGAGCATTGATGCGGTCTGATAGAAAATCATAAACTAAAAATGCCATCGAATTACATCTTATCGTCAACGACTCTAGATTAATGATCATGCGACGGCTCTCGTATGGAGACAGAACAAAATGGCTCCCATCTCATCCAAGGTGTCGAATACACAGTAAAAAAAGAAGGTAATTTTTCTTCCTTATTCAGATTGTGTATAGGAACTACCTTAAATCAGGAAGATTTTATGTGAAATTTTTTTGCCATTATTATTAACAGGTATGTAGATAAAAATAGTTAAATTGGTATCGATAAAAATATTGTCTTTTATTTGAAAGATTTTGCTTCGCAAGTAGCCATTTATTCAAATTTACTTGTATTTAAATTCTTCCTAAAAAAAGCTATAATATTTTCACAACACAAGTGAGAATTTCTACCTAACGAGTAGGAGGAATTATTTTTCAAAGATTGCCATTGTTTCTGTCTACTGTGCATTGAAGTATTATTCGATTTAGAGAATAAATTAATACTTGCTAATGGCTTCATATTTCGGAAAAATACCATATGGCTAACCAAGAAATCATTAAAATTGAGTTTGATTAAATAAATAAATAAATAAATGAAAAAAAAAAACATTTTATAATAATTAAGAATGAAAACAAAAGAAGTTGTGTAATTTTCAGTTTTTTTTGTATGTGAACCTATACATGGTACATATATATATGACTACCTAATTTCAGACCTAACTCAGACGCAGAGAAAAGACCCACTACCTACCTAACAATATACAGTAAATATTAGAATAATAACCTATTTAAATTTTATTTGGTGTGCTTTTCTGTTTTATGTGTCATATATGTATATCGCTATTGTTATATTTAAAGTATATACATATACGAAATGCGTCTCCTTAATTAATCTTTGATTATAAAATCTTGTTTTCCTGATTGTGCAAAAAAAACATGTTTCTATGTGTATTTCATTATATGTATTACATTTTGTTCGATATATTTTTTTTAAATACTGCCTAACACTGAGAATGATTTTCTTCCTAACATAGGGTTAAAAAATAAAATGAAATTAACTAACGCTGAGAAAGATTTTTTTTCTAATATTAGGTTAGAAGAATGAGATCGAATTAGATAGAAAATATTTCGTTTAAATTGTTTTCTTTAGGAAAGATATAAATTCATCCTATCACTTAAATAGATTTTCTTCCTGAAGCTTAGATTAAAATATAACATACAATTATGTTATAAATGTTTAATCCAAATTAGATTATATTTCTTCCCAAAATATTTTTCCTAAGGGCTAGAAATAGTGCCTTGCGTTTTTACTATGTAGCATACAATAAAAATTTCTTCTGAGTATATTCAATTTTGCCAGCATGTACTGCGTACCCTGGATTCCAGACAACAGATGCATATTTGAGCAACGATCTAACTATCGAGCAGTAAACCCTTTACGGGTCTGTGAATTCGAAACAAATTCTCTTTATGGAGCCAAGCACAGAGTAAGCCTCCACCACAGTGCATTCGATACGATGATTAAAGTTAAAAGTCCTTCGTTATCCGAAAAATTTCCTTATTTTTAACAATAATTAAATTTCTCTTAGTCTGATTGGACGGGAGAAGGGTTTGCAATCCCTTACTACTTTTTCGTCGCCGGAATTTCGGGATTGGAGTTCTGTAATCCCGGGATTCAATCCCAAAAAATTCAAATTTCACAGTTCTATTGAATACGCATATATTTTGATAGGAAACAACATAATTAATTCAAATTTATTAAAAAAAATAAGAAACAATAGGTAACTAATTGAAAATTAATTTTCTTTGCACACAGTACAAAATTAAGTTACATATGGAAATTTATTTAGCATTTGCAAATTTTTCAAACAATTTTTCTCTGAATCTGTTGATTTTAAAAGTATGGTATGATATGCGCAAACAGTCTAAATTTATTCTCAATTAGTGCTGTAGAAAAACTGAGAGAAATAACCTCTCTGTTGAATTTACTGGGCGAAAAAAATTGAATTTCTTTATAATTTATTAAGATTCTGTAGCATTCGTGGAAAATTTCTTTGAAACTTCTTTATAATTCATAAAGATTCCTAAGAGTTCTTTAGAAGTAGTGAAAAATTCAAAGAGCGATTAAGGCATTTAGTAAGAAGTGAGATGAGAAAAGCTTTTGTTCTGACTAAAGATATAAAACTATGTTATGGAACTATATTGCATCTCATGGTGCCATAAGAATAGCCGATTTTTATGTGACACTATTGAAATTGTATATAATATGTTTAAAAAAAAAAAACATATAGCTATTTTCTAACGTTAAATTTATAAGTGAGGTTAGATAAGCCTATGGTTTAGAACATTCACTAAATGCCTTAATTACGGAGAAATAATGAAAAATTGTGTCGGGTTCATCTCTGTTCTTAAAGCCTGTAAAATCTGATCGAGCGCAAGTCTTTAAGAGCCAATCTCAATGCCTTTGGAAACTGAACCGAGATCAAAATCTCCGTTAAAATCCTGAAAGCCGCCGTCATCGTACGTACCTTCGAGGAAGTCAGCAAAAAATGTATTCAAACTTTGCGACCACAACAAAATGGAAGATTGCATAAAAAAATAATAAACTTTCAGTTACACCATCAGTCATAAATAATTTTGTGATATTCTGAAAAATTACAAAATAAATTAAAAAATTTAAAAACAAAGGATGAAGTTTATTTGCAAACACAAAAATATTTTTATTTCAAATTTCAGATTTATTTACATATAAGTTATTACATATATTTCATTGGTTTCATTTTCACAAGTCTTGTAGTTGCTAAAATTAAATGGACATATGTTATATAATGCACATTTGATCACATGTGTTGTATTTATTTCATTTCAAGGCATTTTTCAATTCACAGCTTTAAATAGTTTAGTTGACCAATTGTTAGTTCAACGTTACATTAATTTTTATCCTTTTTAAATTAAAACATTCAAGTAAACTAAAATGTTTTACACACATAACACTAAATAAAGTTTGATTATTACAATACATACATATATTATTAAAAATTCGCAGCGTTTTTATTGTTATTCTTAATTAAATTTAAGTACAAAAATTATATAGAAATTATAGAGTTTTTAATGTTAAACAAAAATACAAGTAAATAAAAAAAAAACTACTGAAGTGCTATTGAATAGTGACCGTTTCCGTATCTTTATCTAATATTTCTGTAATTTCCTTAAAATTGTCGTCATTTATTTTAAAGTGCGAGTTTAGGACTAAAATCTTGTTCACTTTATCCGATGCCAACTGTGTTCGTTTTGAAGATATTAAATTACTGGCAGCAGAAAAGCATCGCTCTGATGAAGCACTGGTGGCTGGTATACATGCCAGAGCAAAAAAAACTTTAGAAAGTTTTGGGAATATACCCTTACGTTCAGTCCAATACTTCATTATGTCATTGCATTCTGGATTTAGTTTTTCAACTAAGTAACGGTTGACTTCGTCTAAAAAAGTTATTTATTTCTAAGTTCATATATATTTACTCATTTGTTTATGTGAATTTACTTATGCATTTGTATTCAAATATGTATCTATTTATTTATTTGTTTATTTATATATGTATGTATGTACTTATTAATTTATCTATTTATTAACTTACATTTTTATTTAATTATATATTATGACAACCCTACCGTGGAAACCCTAACAACAGACGTAAGATGTAACACATACACTTAATCAAATACACTTAAATATTAATAATGAATTAAAGATATTTCTATAAAAGTAAATTGAATTAAATATAATTGCTAAATATACATATTGAATTGCTTATATATATATTTTCATACACATTGCAAAAATGTTCTAAAGAAAGAAACAACAACAAATGTAAAAATGAACCATCCAAATATCTAAACCACTGCTTGCACAATATTTAAATCGCCGCGTTCTTTTAAATCGGCGGCCTATTTAAGCCGAATAAATTTTATATTCTACCCTAGTAATCATCCAACCTCGAATTGGTATGTTTCGCACTGACGACAGTCGAAATATCAGTTTCCTATCAAATAAGAAACACCTATCCTAAACCCAAAATTATATTTATGCACTGTCGCACAATGGGATGAAAATAGCCTTTTTCGGTCATGTTATACACTTATAAGGAGTTTTTGGGTCGCTGAATTCGAATCTGGGGTCAATTTATGCTATTCGAAGCGTATCGAATTAATTTCGTATCGTAAACGGATCCGTTACGTTTCGTATGAGTTCGGCATATTAGTTTTCCCAAATTCAATCGAATGGATTCGATACGAAACGTAACGGATCCGTATACGATACGATTCGAAACGGATCCGTGACGGATTCATACGTTTCGAAATTTTATAAATGAGCCCCTGTTGTCAAATTTTGATTTCACCCCTCCCCTATCAAAATAAAAGATAAATACGACCGGATCAGCGTGAAAGTTGATTTGTGGGGGTTTTTGTGATCGATGATTACGAATCCGATATCAAATTTTAATTTCACTCCTCCTATATTATAGGGGAGGGAGGGATAAAATCTAAAAACGACCGGATAGGCGTACAGGTTGGTATGTGCGGTCTCTTGATTTTTGTCACCTAAAAACAATCCATGAAAAATAAAACTCTGTATGTTATATACTCTTTGGCTGTATGTATAAAATAGGTAGGTATACAACAAACATAGTAAGTGGTTACTAAAAATCCTATTTTTTCCCTACTGGAAGCAAACTGGTATCTGAAAACCCTACTTTTTGTGTCGGAATTACCGTTTTAGTATCCAAAAAAAACAAAAAATGAACCGTAATTCATGAAACAGTCTGTAGTTTCCAAAAATTGACAAAATCCATATATCTTACGAAAAACGTTCACTATTCACAAAAACATAATTCTTTAATTCACGAAACACACTGCCAAAAAATTGTAAATCTGAAGTCAGATCTCAGATTAGAGCCACCAAAAAATGCAAAACATTTTTTTCTTCATGAAACACCACGTTTTTTCCAAAATTTCACAATATAAGGTCAGATTCGTGATCAGAGGCCTAAAAATCACTAGATACCAAATTTCAGTCAAATTGGTCAATAAATATAGAAAATATATAAATATAGGGGAGGCTGGGGTACCTCACCACCAAAATTGGCATACCTTATTTTTTTTAGGACTCTCCATATTCTGTGAAGATTTGAACCAAATTGGTTCATAACCAAAAATAAATTATTAACAAAAGACGAAAAATTATTAACAAAAGACATTCGATCGGCCCAAAAAACGATTGAGTTCGTGCCTTTGACGAAATACACCTTTCACCAAAATTTCATCAAAATCGGTTAAGAATTGAGATCTGTATCGTGGTAAAAAGAAATATTAGGCTAAAAGGATATGTAATAAGCAACACAAAAAGTATAATCTCAAAGAGTCCCTTGGTTTCAATTGACCATTAAAAATATCAAGTATGAGTTTCATGTAGAACTTTATTAATTGCCCCTTATTCTCTTATTTATGTAATATATGTATCGTGACAATCAGTTTTTTTTTTAAAGATACGTACAAAAAAGACTCCATAAAAATATGGAACCATAACTTTATTCGTTTTGCTACCATCATACCGAAATTTTCGCGAAATTTTATCCTTATTATTTATGAATTTAAAAATCTAACTTTGATAGGGTTAAACTAAGCTAAACAAATTTAAAAAAAAGTCTAAAAAATAAAAAATATGACATCAAGACTATTTTGAGATTTACAAAAGGTATTTATGTCCGTCTGCATCCCTCTGTGTTGCGTCAGTAATATAATTTTATGCCCACAAAATCCTAATCGCGCACTGGTGACAGTCGTGTAGTGATATTTACCTGCAAATCCATCCAACCCTTTGTCACACAGCATCCTATTATCTACATACCACTATATGGATATAAGCGCACTGCGTTGCAGTCCAATATATTCATAGAATGGCTATTCTGATCTCCTCTATTGCTCTAACAAAAGATAACGCACGGACCACTGTCGCTATATTTCGTATATTGTGGACACATAATTAAAGTTAAATAAAATAAAAATATTGAGACCGCTTTAGCAAAACTGTTCCTTTCTTAAAACTGTATATAGCAATGGTTAAGCTGCTTTGAAGCAAAAACACAAATTTTTGAAATATAATTTCTCTTATTCTATTCCTATTAAATCTGGTTTTAATAATTTTCAAGCAGCAGGTAACCCAGTTACAATATTTATTTATTTGTTTGTTTGAATTTATTCCTTTATTTGTATATTTATTTATTTATTTAAATATTTTTTTAATTAATTTGTTCGTTCATTTATATAATTATCTAATAATTTATTAAAATATTTATTTATTTATTTAATTTATTTATGTTTATTTTATATATTTACTTACCTTCTATATTTTCAATTTGAGATTCCTCTTCTTGCATAAAAATTCCAAATATAGGATCTACATTGAGAGCGTTTTCAATTTCTGGTACCATTTCTATATTTTTCAATCGATTGCTAATCCTAACAATGTGATCTCGCACTTCTAATTTTTTCTCCGGCGAGAACATAGGCAACTTTTTGCACTTAGGATATAGAAATGTAGCAGCTAAATGATTAATTTTTAGTAATGGTTTCCAAGTTTCTGATAGTCTTTTGCAAATATTTTGTTTAAATTCTTTCATCATTGGGCTTTCGCTACCCGACAAATCACATGCTGATAACAATTTATAAAAAAAAGGAATGCACAAATATAGCGTTGGTTTTAACGATGCCTGCAGTTCTTCTATGACAAATTGAAAATTATCCAAAAAACTTATTGCTTCATTTAATGAATGTAAGCGGATGCCTTCAACTTTCTCCATTTGATTTTTGTTTTCCAGCACTTGGCACACTTCTGTATAATTTTCTTTAATGGAACAAAACATGGCAAGGTTGGAATTCCAACGAGTTTCCGATGCAGCCTTCAGCGTTTTTTGCAATTTCCATTGCAGATTTGTGGATTTTTTAAAAAACTTGACCAGTGATTTGCATTTGCACAACATGTTTTGTAATTCAGCTGATTCTTTTGTTGCAGCATTAAGTATGTTATTTAAAATGTGAGCAGAACAGTTTATTCGATCAAAGTCTTTCAAAGCGGTGGTGAAATTGCTTCCGCGATCAGTTACATAAACAAATTTAGTCATTTCGATTCCATAAAATGCCATGATCTCTGTCAATTTTGCCAAAACGTTTTCGCCTGTTTGCCGGTCATGATCCATATGTTTTACCGCAATTGTTCGGTCAATTAATGTGTCGTTTCGGAAGTAATGCATGGTGACAGATATATATGCTAAGCGTTTAAATTGATCGCTCCATATATCGGATGTGATAGATCCAGCATCAATATTCTGGATCTCCTCTTTGATGGCCGGCAAAAAGTGATTGTATAATGTAATGACATTTTTACTTACAGTCGTTCGGCATGGCATTAGGTCTTTTGTATCTATTTTGCTGCCATATTTTTCACCTATATTTATAAATTGTTGGCTAACTTTTTCAAAACCCTTTGAATTTATTGTCGAAAATGGAACTAAATTCAATATCGTCCATCCTGTGCATGCGTACAATAATTTTTTTTTGTCATCAGCGTCTACTTTTACTACGTCTTTTGCTATCTTTTTGCAGCAAGGGTGAAGAAGTAAATTTGAAGTTGTTCGCGCATTGTACACTAAAATCTTCGAACACTTTTCACAAAACACAAAATCGAGACTTTCTCCTTTTTCATTGTTTATACCTACGAAGCACTGCCACACAATGCTTTTATTGTCTTTTTTAAATTTTTTATATGTTCCGTTTTCTATTTTCTCTAGTATATCCTGGATTTTACGTTTTTTATCACTATTGTTGTTCACTTCAATATTGTTATTCATTTTTCTATATGTTAATTTAGCTCACTTAATCACAAATTGCATTACACGCAATCTTGCAAATATTCGAAAATTATTCGATGTTTTATGCCGTATATTTTCTTATTCTATAAAATGTATGCATTTAACAGATGAAATAGAGCAATAGAAATAGTTCGCTTTCAAACTACCATAAAATAAAAAGAGAATGATTCCAATACATAATATGGTTGCATATAAAGCACACATTAATAGCTTAGCTTTTACCTGACACATATAAAGTAGTGTGGAAATGAAATAGCATTTAAAGGCAAGAAACGAGAGCGTTAAACATACATTGCTGTTTCGACGTAGAGAGAATATAAGTTTAACGAAAGAGGCAATCGGTAACAACTATGTGTTAAAGAGTTTATTTGCATTATACAATCACAAAACTGTTCAAAGCAGAATAAAAAAGGTGTTTTTGTTAAAACATTCTCAATACTCGCACAAACATGCCGATTCTCTTGTCTGGTAGCTACGGCCCTGAACCGATGGCCACAACCAAGACTTCGTAATAGTAATGACACCATATTCACAAGCTAATACTAATTAATAGAACTTCTTCGTCTTGGTTCTTAGACCCTGCACATTCTGATAATACACTGACAATAAACTTTTTCTTTCTCTGGATATGATGAGGGGTTTTTTAGCTGGTTGCTAGGCATTGTAGGAATTTTTTCTTCTCTCTTAGACCCTTTCTGGAGATAAACGCTGCAATTTCGACCCCAGGCTGCTTTCATAGTCAAGTTTCAGTTTATGAGTATCATTTGCCCTTTTGCAATTAGCACAGCTTTCAATTTCAGATGAACACTCAGCAATATCATGATGGCCGCTGCCTTTTCCACGAACTGTTACTGATGAGGTGCATTCTTTATTTTTTGTGATGATATCCCCAACATTTATGTCAGCATTTAGTTGCGATCGACTCGAATGCACGGCAGGTTAAAAACTCGATGTTCAACAGACGATCAACAATAAATTTGCTAAACGAGGATGGATCAATTTCCATTTTGACATCCTGTTTACCAGTTCTTAAATCACAGAATTCGACACTGTTTATATGAGAATCCTCATCGAAGATGCGAAGGTTTTGGGTTCGCAAAATTTTATAAGTGTCTCTGGCGTATACGTTTTGTACAAACTAACTATACCTTTACTTTTGGATTGCGTTTTTCGCCACCAATGATTGCGTAATTTTCGTCAAGATTTCGGATCCACTGCGCTAACCATCTTTTTTGCACCATCTTCGGATTCAAACTCCATGACAAGGCGGCCGTGTTTCGTTTGCCCTCCTTTTTTAACGCCTGTTCTGGTTGGACTAACGTTTGTTCGTACACCAAGCAACGTATTGCTTAGGACGTATAACAATAACCACGTTCTGGTTTGATTTCGAATGTTGATTCGATTTGACAACATCTGCGAGTGTGGTCGTTGAATTAGTTCACGATTCGATTATACCAGGAGCATTTATTGGAAAAAACTCACTATTCGATAACACGTTGCTAGTCGTTGTGAAGATCTGTTCTTAAACGCACTTTGATGTAGACGCCTCATTGTTGAATGTAGTTGGCACTTTGAACTGATTTTTTAATGATTGAATTTCATTTTTTAATTTAACAATCATGTTGTAGTTCGCTAGTGACGTTCAAAAATAGCCATTTCATTGAAGAAATTTCTTCGCCAAGATCCGTCAGGTTCAGCTCTAAATCGAAACTTTCGTCGTTTAACGGTTTATTCTTTACCATTTTTAGTTTTTCTTTCCTTCACAATAGTTTGACTCGCATCTGCAGGCAATCCAGTATCAGAACTATTCTAGGTAGTAGCTTCCACAGTAACATTTTCATCGACTGTGGAGCCTGTCAAACCCACTTTGTCTTTTTGCCGCCGTCGAAAAGTGATTCTTAGTCGTGGCTCCTACCGACATTGGGACAAACATTCCCGTCCTAGTTGCATTCTCTTGATCC
>JANTEX010006450.1:0-10942 GCA_024741295.1 Macrocera vittata
AAAAATTTAGTAAAAGTTGCTCAAAATCAAAAATTATGAACACAGAAAAAAAATTCATCTCTAGCTCAATTTTTTAATTTTTTTAAGTTTTTTTTACGCTCAAAAGCACCTAAAAAATTAACACCCCACCAATCTGAGCTTTAAAACTCACGCTACGCCTCTGCATGAGGGGTGGTCGATATAGCAAAATATTTTATTTTCAAAACGCCTGACCCCGCAAAAGTTGCATATTAAAGAAAATTTGAAAATTATAAGTTATTATAGAAATAAATAGTTTTATTGAAAATCACCCGAGCCCATTTTAGTCTCTCCCGAGGGGATTCGGACATCTCTCTAAGCCACGGGTGCCGTTTGAGTTCTTCCAAAATCACCCCGAGTGTTACCATAGCTCTTCCTATGCTAACCGAATACTAGAGAAGCACTGTCGAGGCAACTCGAGTCATTGCCAAAGCCTCCCGAGTGCCTTCCGATACCGCAGTGTTCATTGCAAGACCATCCGAATCCTATTATAGTTCTTCCGATGCTATCCCAGTGCTAAAAGAGATCTCTCAAAGCCGAGCCTTTCCAAAGCCACCCAAGTGCTATTTATGTTCTTTCGGAGCAATCCGAGTCCCTCCAAAGGCCACTTGAGTCCCACCGAAGCCATGACAATGACTTCCAAGTACAATTATAGTTCTCCCGAAGCTTCCCTAGTCCTATTAGAGTTCTTCCAGGGATATCCGAGCCCCTTCCGAAGCCACTCGCGTCTCCCCCGAAGCCACTCGTGTCTCCCCCGAAGCTATGTTAGTGCCTTTCAAGACCGTCCGTTTCACCCGAAACTCTCCTAAAACCATCTGACTACCTTAGGACATCGAAAGAGGAAGGTTTTGTAAAAAACTTGGGCTACTCCGAAAGGAGCACGGGTGGCTTCGGGAGTGAACCGAGTGACTTCTAGAGACTGGGATGGCCTTGAGGGAACTCGTATAGTACTCGTCTAGCATCAGATAACCTCTAATAGCATTCGGGTGGCCTTGGAGGACCTTAGGCGGTTTCTGAATTCCCTCGGATGGCGTTCGAAAAGTCTTGAGCGCCTCAGAGAAGCTCCTTTACCATTCGGTTATCATCAGAAGTACTCTAATACCATTAGGGTGGTCTTGGATGAACACGAGCACTCGGATGGCTTCGGGAGATTTGAATGCCTCGAAAGGGACTCGGATGGCTTCGAGGGAACTATTATTGCACTCAGCTTCAAAAGAACTCTTAATAGCATTCGGGTGGTCTTATACGAACTCGGGCGGCTCCGAAATATACTCGGGTGGACTTTGACGGCCACGGCAGCCCTCGTAGACTTCGGAAGTGGCTCGGAAGACCTCGGGAAGGACTCGGATTGTCTATCCGGAAATCGTTTCGTGCTCGGAAGAACTCTAACAGCATTCGTGTGGTCTTGGAGGATCTCGGGCGGTCTCAGAAGGAACTTGGAAGGCACTCGAATGGCTTTGGTACAGACTCGGATGGCCTCGGAAGAAACTCAGATCATCCCGGATGAACTCTAGAAGCATTTGAGTAGCTTCAAAAGAACATAATAGTACTCGGGGGATTTTCGGCGTGCACTCGTGTGACCTCGGATAGTCTTATGTAATCGCGAAAAGGTGTCGTGCTATTCAAATCGGTTAACCGATCCCGAGATATATATATATGTATTTCGATAAAACTATTTCTATGACTTAAATCGCGTTTCAAACAAGCAGCCATTAAACGTTTAAGACAATAACTATTATCAAAATTAACAAGGTTCGGTAATGAATTGTTCTCGAGTACTTGTACTCGAGTACTTCTACTCAATTACTTGTACTCGAGTACTTTAATAAATTTAAATGGAAATTTAAGATAAGTCATTGGCTTAACGATACGTTTTCAATATTTTTTATGTAATTGCACTCTTATTAGTTTGAATGTAGCAAAGTGAAAAGTTTTAAAAACCTGAGACCTCGTTGAGTCTAAGGCCACTGGAAAAGTGCTTTTTAAGCCCAACGTAGACTCGGTTCAGAGCCATAGCAGTTCAAATCCAGCGTGGAGCTATTGTAACAACCCAATGCATAGCCACATTGGACCCAAATACAGACTTAGCGTATGCATAGTTCGTCCAAATAGTAGAATCAGCGTAGTCACTATGTGTCTACACTCAGTCCAGACACATTATGGCTGAAGGCGCCGAACCATTGCGGGTACAGACCTAGTTAACCTGCCCAAATAAAATTGAGTAGAGTGCTGCTAGATTTCCGAACAATAATAGCGCTGTCTTATCAACACACCCGCTAGCAGGTTAAGTCTTTTGCGATTCAGCCCAAGTGAAAATAGTCAAAATTTACATCATGAGGATTGTCAATTCGTTTTTTTGTTTATCTGCGAAAGGCCTCTCCAATAACGGTTGTGTTCATTTTTAGTCCATTCTTTTATTCTGCCCATAAATTCAGATGAAGGACAACCGGAAGCTACTAGCCAGTTAGTTATCCGCGTCATTTCACTCATTACTCGAATGACCCAGATAAGTTTGCACTTCCTTACAAGCCTCGTGGTAGCTGAATTTGATTTCAGTGTCTTGATTGCCGTCTTGACTGTCTGAACAGATGTGGGGTGTACTCTCATCTAGGTCATACACCTATTCACAAACGCAGCATTCAATGATTGCCGTGATCTCTGATTGAAACACCGAGGTGTGTGAGCCGAGTGACAAGTACAGTAAACTCCTGCATACAGACTTTTGACTATTGTCCAAAATAGCTCTCTTGCTAATACCTCAGATCAATTAGTCTGAGTCTGACTGCTGAAGTCAGAGTTAATGATTGACCCTGTAGGTCCAGAGGTACAACAGCCAACAGAATTTCTAGACCCGCAGATGGAATTGATCTCATTGCGGCCACCACCATCAGATATCCAAGTCTTTATACTCGACAGAGTTGTGTTTTGGCGCAAGCAACCTCACCACCACACGATAACGCCTTATGTCATGATAGATCTCATTACTATACTATATAGCCAGTGATTTCTTTTTGGGATTAGACCCCAAATTCGCCCAATCATCCGTCTACACAGGAATAACACATTTTATTCCTTTTTTTTGTAATATTATCGAGATGATTTTCCTGTCTAGCGTTTTTCCAGGTATTTCTGAGCAGTCGAGATTTGAATTGTCCACAAAAATACACCACAAAAGTGGGAATATCAGTCCTCCTTGTTTACGTCCTCTATTTACCGACACGCTTACCACACGTCGTTCCACAATTGCCACACGACAGCCCTGCTGCGATGCATAGCTACAATCCAGTCCGATGTAGTTGGAACAATACAATATTCACAGCAGTCAAGCCAATCACTTCTACACTGGTATTATCGAAAGCCCCTGCGATTTCAACAAAAAACCCTAAAGCTCCTTAATTGCTGTTTCACGCGCATGGACGATTTGGATAAAGATCGCCACGAAGAGCAATAACTTGCCTTAAATACCTTCCAAGGCCTTTAACACAAATGAAGAAAATCCCTAAGATTGATGTGATTTGTCCTTCCAAGTTTTGGATTAAAAACAACGTTTGCCGCTCTCAAAACTGTGAGTATATAGTCAATTGACAGTGATCCTCTGAAAAAGACCTCAAGACGAAGAATTATCATTTCTGCTCCCTCTTGTAGAAGCGCCAGCATAATCCCAGTCGCTTTATATGGCTCAACACATTTGTGAGCCCATCCTAGCCTTTCGTAAGAGTCAATTTTAAAACAAACAACCTTGAACGAGGCCAACGCATCTTCTTTCGATTTTCCAATAAATTTCAACTCCCGCGTATTGTCGTTTTGTAGGCTACAATACAGCCTGGGAAGTGAGTTTCCAATAAGACTGACGCTGTACTGGCACCATCCACAGTGAATCCTCCTTTAGGCAGCTTGACATTATTCTGTGTTGCCTCAGTCTATGGAGTCTTGTAGTCTCCTTTGCCCCTTCCGCCCCCTACATAATCTTCAAAATCTTGGGTATAGACCCATTTTAGATTTTCTGTTCGGGCCATTGGTTCGAGGCATTGTCTTACAAATCTCTAATGACAGCTTAAAAATGCTAAGCGTATATCAAATTCAGATTAGAGAAGAAATAATTAACTATCTGGTCAACTTAAACTTCCAGAATTTAGAAAATGTTAATCAAATCGTTTTTCATGCACTCAAATAACATCACTTTCACACATCACTACCATTTAAGTTGAGATAATCCGAGACTGAGTCATTCAGATATATAAAATGTGTATATTATATACTTTAAACTTAGGCTTAAAACTTTGGTGGCTAAAATCTGTTGTTTTATGCGCGAGCTAACCTAATATCTCTGCACTATTTCTCGTTATTTTTTAACCAAAAACATTTTGACAGCATATTAATCCTAACCGAAATCTTGCGTCGTTTCGATTTGATCGCTCCTAACCACAAACTCTTTACTTCCATCGTCACATCACACAGGAACATCGCACCGAAATCGATGCTCGTGCCGGTACATTTGCCGCCTTCGAACAGTTTGGCACCGAACTTCTGCAAGCCAATCATTATGCTTCGCCCGAAATTCAAGGCAAAGTCGAAGAATTGGCTAAAACCCGTGAAGAACTTGAACGCGGCTGGACCGAGCGTCGCCTGCAATTAGACCAAAACCTCGATCTGCAATTGTATTTGCGTGATTGTGAACAGGCCGAAAACTGGATGTCGGCTCGTGAGGCCTTTTTAAATGCCGAAGAAGTCGATTCGAAGGGTGACAATGTCGAGGCACTAATTAAGAAACATGAAGATTTCGACAAAGCAATTAATGGACATGAGGAGAAAATTGCGGCACTGCAGGTGTTGGCCGATCAGTTAATTGCCCAGAATCACTATGCGGCACCGTTAATTGACGACAAGCGCAAGCAAGTGCTCGAACGTTGGCGTCACTTGAAAGAGGGCCTGATTGAGAAGCGTTCACGATTGGGCGACGAACAAACGTTGCAACAATTCAGTCGGGACGCTGATGAAATCGAAAATTGGATCGCCGAAAAATTGCAGTTGGCCACCGAAGAAAGTTACAAAGATCCAGCTAACATCCAATCGAAACATCAAAAGCATCAAGCGTTCGAGGCCGAATTGGCAGCCAATGCCGATCGTATTCAAAGTGTACTGGCTATGGGCGGCAATTTAATCAATAAGAAACAATGCAGTGGATCCGAGGATGCCGTTCAGAAACGGTTGTCGCAAATTGCCGATCGTTGGGAATATCTTACGCATAAAACGACGGAAAAATCAATGAAGCTGAAAGAGGCAAACAAGCAACGTACATACATTGCGGCCGTCAAAGATTTAGACTTTTGGCTGGGTGAAGTGGAGAGTTTGCTTACGTCCGAAGATGCGGGCAAAGATTTGGCATCGGTACAGAATCTAATGAAGAAACATCAATTGGTTGAGGCTGACATTCAAGCGCATGCCGATCGTATTAAGGACATGAATAAGCAAGCGGATTCGTTGGTGGAATCGGGTCAATTTGATAGTGCCGGCATTCAGGAGAAACGTCAATCGATCAACGAACGATACGAACGCATTTGTAATTTGGCCGCACATCGCCAGGCTCGCTTGAACGAAGCATTGACGCTACATCAATTCTTCCGGGACATTGCCGACGAAGAGAGTTGGATTAAAGAGAAGAAATTGTTGGTGGGCAGCGATGATTATGGTCGCGATTTGACGGGCGTACAGAATTTGAAGAAGAAACATAAACGTTTGGAGGCTGAACTCGGTTCGCACGAACCGGCAATTCAGGCCGTACAGGAGGCCGGCGAAAAACTAATGGACGTCTCGAATTTGGGCGTGCCCGAAATCGAGCAACGTTTAAAGGCATTGAATCAGGCCTGGGCCGAATTGAAGAATTTGGCCGCAACACGTGGCCAAAAATTAGACGAATCGTTGACGTATCAACAGTTTTTGGCACAGGTCGAAGAGGAGGAGGCATGGATTACGGAGAAACAACAATTGTTGTCCGTTGAAGATTACGGTGATTCGATGGCAGCCGTCCAAGGACTGTTGAAGAAACACGATGCATTCGAGACGGACTTTGCAGCGCATCGAGATCGATGCTCGTTGATTTGTGAGCAGGGCGCCACATTGGTGGATAATAAGAACCATCATGGTGATAGCATTGCACAGCGATGCAATCAGTTGCAAAATAAATTGGAAAATTTGTCGGCATTGGCTGCGCGCAGAAAGAGTGCACTGCTGGACAATTCGGCGTATTTACAGTTTATGTGGAAAGCGGATGTGGTTGAAAGTTGGATTGCCGACAAAGAGAACTATGTGCGATCGGAAGAGTTTGGCCGAGATTTGTCAACCGTTCAGACATTGCTCACGAAACAGGAGACCTTTGATGCTGGTGAGTTTCATTGTTTTCATTTCTTCTCTTTTTTGCACGGAAATTATATATTCAAATCGAAACGTTGTTGCAGGTCTCAGTGTCTTTGAACAGGAAGGCATCTACAATATTACAAGCTTGAAAGACGATCAATTGATCAATGCTAGCCATGCTCAATCGGCTGCAATCCAGAAACGTCACGAAGATGTAACGGCTCGTTGGCAAAAGTTGCGTGCCGCTTCGGATGCACGCAAAAATCGTTTGCTTGCCATGCAGGATCAATTCCGTCAAATCGAAGAATTGTATTTGACATTTGCCAAGAAAGCGTCGGCATTCAATTCATGGTTTGAGAATGCAGAAGAAGATCTAACGGATCCGGTGCGTTGCAATTCAATCGAAGAGATTCGTGCGCTTCGCGAGGCCCATGCACAATTTCAGGCATCTTTGTCGTCGGCCGAAGCCGATTTCCAAGCGTTGGCCGCACTTGATCAGAAAATTAAGAGCTTCAATGTTGGACCCAATCCGTACACATGGTTTACGATGGAAGCGCTCGAAGATACATGGCGCAATTTGCAGAAAATCATTGAGGAACGTGACGGTGAATTGGCAAAGGAAGCCCATCGGCAAGAAGAAAATGATAAATTGCGTAAAGAATTTGCGAAACATGCTAATTTGTTCCATCAATGGCTAACGGAAACACGGTAAGAGAAGATCCGTTCATTATTTGAGACCTTTTTTTTTAAATTTGTTCACCGAATACTTTAGATATTTTATTCTTGGATGGAATAATTATGGGTAACGTATTGGTGTTCTTTGTGTGAGGCAATTAAAGTGTCGTGTTTGTCTGTTCTGCTTGAAAATATTGCGGAGCCACAACAAAGCTATATAACTCTGCGCTAATAATTGAAAGCATACGCATAACCGTTCTGAAATAATCATAAGCACAAGGCTAGAATTAATTCATTTTTAGTAAAAATGGATTTTATTTTCAAATCTGTTGACGTTTTTCTTAAACAATTTTCTGTTCAATCTTCAACTACATGAATGGGACGAGTATAGTTAATGTTCTAATAAGTCCATGTTTTGACCTATTTTGTCATATTTTTGGCAAATATTTTTAACGCCTTATAGGAGCATAAATCACAAAATTATTTGCGCTGAATTAGGGCTGTTCGATATGGAAAAAATATAGATAATTATCAATATCCAAAATATATTGATAAACGATAATTATCGATAATTTCTAAAAACTTAAAAATATCGATAATTATCGAAATTATCGATAATTATCGATAAACGATAATTATCGACAATCGATAATTATCGATAATCTATAATTATCGATTATCGAAAATATTTTGAAAATTATCGATAATTATCGATATATCGATAAAAAATCCAGCCCTACGTTGAATTCGATTAAATTAGCTTTATCGATAAGCACTGTGTCTGGTTCAATGATCCATTACTCAATCTTGATGATAGGACTAGCAACACACAATATTAATCTGCCGAATACTAACCTTTTGCTAATATATTCAGCCGTGAGCACAATTACACAAAAATAAAAAAAAAACTGTTTACCAAGAAATTTCATTAATTTTTGTTCTCGTTTACTCTTCCGAATGCACAAATAAAAAGAACATCAATGATGGAAGGTTCCGGTTCACTGGAACAACAACTTGAAGCGCTTCGCTTGAAGGCCGTTGAAGTTCGTGCTCGACGTGTTGATTTGAAGAAAATCGAAGAACTTGGCGCTCTGCTTGAAGAGCATTTAATTCTGGACAATCGCTACACAGAACATTCAACCGTTGGCCTGGCTCAGCAATGGGATCAACTCGATCAATTGTCGATGCGTATGCAACATAATCTCGAACAACAAATTCAAGCCCGTAACCATTCGGGTGTGTCCGAGGATTCACTCAAAGAATTCTCAATGATGTTCAAGCATTTCGACAAAGACAAGAGCGGCAAACTAAATCACCAGGAATTCAAATCTTGTCTACGGGCGCTTGGCTATGATTTGCCAATGGTCGAAGAAGGACAACCCGACCCCGAATTTGAAGCTATTCTAGATGTTGTCGATCCGAATCGGGACGGCTATGTATCACTGCAAGAATACATTGCGTTTATGATATCGAAAGAAACCGAAAACGTTCAAAGTTATGAGGAAATTGAAAATGCTTTCCGTGCGATTACTGCTTCCGATCGACCCTACGTCACAAAGGATGAGCTATACATTGTAAGTTGAAGAGAAAAATGAAAAAAATGTTTTTTTTTTCATATTTTCATTTGTAATTTCCCTTGTTTCAGAACCTCACCAAAGACATGGCCGACTATTGTACTAATCGCATGAAACCGTACACCGATCCAAAAACGGGTCACACAATTAATGGTGCACTGGACTACATAGATTTTACGCGCACATTGTTTCAAAATTAATTAACGTTTTCAATAATTATAATCCCTTACTATATTCTAACCGTTTTTTCCTCCCAGTTAAAAATAGATATTCTAAGCTGAAAATTAAGAAAGAAAAAAAAGGTCGTTTTTAATTTTATTTTAATTTATTTTAAAAATCAACTAAAATTATATTATTTTATGTGCAGCTACTGATACTATATATAAAGATTTATCTTAATTCTAATATCTAGCTATCACAGATTTTTACACGTAAAGCATTTACACACATACACACCACAAAATAGTATTGAAGTATAATAGTATGAAATGTTTACTATTACCAACTATTACATTACTATACAGAGTAGTAGACTTATAGTGATTTTTCGTAAAATTTCTCTTTATAGAGGCTTCGTTATTTTTCTCGCTTTATGTGACAATATATTTGAAACAAATTTACTCTATGTGCATAGCATAATGTCGCAAAATATATGAAATAAAGATTTATTCAAAAAAAAACAAATTACACAAAATAATACAATAAAAATGCATTTAAAAATACCACATTTCTTTTTATTGTATTTAGGTTAGGTTATGTATACATCGACGGAAATATTCTTGTTAAAATTCACTCATATTAAAATTGCTCCGGTATATTAACGATATTATAACAATTAAAAACTATTTTTAGTAAAATATAAATTTAATATTAAAAATAATGAGACGATAGTTGTTCCAATTCAACTCGTGTAAATGCGATATAGTAGTTCAATTAATATCAGGCAGCACTGCTGAACGGAACACTTGAAAGATTGAACATGAAACACCGTGGAATTGAAATGCGCACAAAAAAATTTTTTCTTGCAAGTTGCGGTGCGGTCGCCTATAATATTTTCGTTAATTTTCCAATTAAATTTGTGAATAAATAATTAAAATTTAATTACGTGATACATATGATGTCATCAGAGTACGAAACAAAGAGTTATGTTTGACAAAATGAGGATATTACGAAGTAATTATTGAATAAAAAAATGCATCAAATAAATGTCAGAACATGAACGAACGTGAAAAAAATCGGTCGCTAACGGTTGTTCGGTTGACGGTTAATCGTTGATTTGTTTCGTAATAGGAAAATTGTCATCATTTTATCACATTTTCATAAAAAACGGTACGAAATGTTGAATTGACTGTGTGTGTGCGTGTTAATTAAATGTGCAAAGTGAATGTGAAGTGAATATTATTAACTGTGCAAAGTGATGAGTGTAAAGTGAAAATTATTTTTTTAATTTAATTTAAATAAACAATTGGAAATTGCAATTCGCAGCACTCATTAAGCTGTTACTATGGTCTGTGTGTGAGGCATGTGGCAAAGAGCAACGGGTGAGTACAAAGTTTGCAAGTTTCTTTAAATTTTCTTTCAAAATATTCTTTAGCTTCATAATTAATGCTGGATAACAAAAGTACTATTCGAACACTCCTGGAGTCCTGGGTGTGTGTTTTTTATACATTCTATTCTCGTGTGCTATTATAGGTGTCACATGTTAGATAAAATATCAAAATAATGATGGGATGGTTTGCAATATATTGAATGAAGATTAAACAATAATATAGGTACATACTACACTCAAATAAAGTAAAAAGGAAAGTAATGTATTGGTTTAAAGGTTACGTAAGGTTGGCGGTGCTAGGCACAAATCATAGACAGCTCCTTGGGGCAGAGACCCAAGTCGATATAAATTAACCGGCAGCGGTTTTAGTGGAAAAATATTCGGCGGCGGTCGGCTCACCGGCTTGAGTCGGTAAAGCAAATCGGCGTCGGTTTTGATGGAAACCGTCACTTTAGTCGAAATTGGGTCTCTGCCTTGGTGCGGATAGCCGTAAGTTATTATCAATGCTATAGAGATTATTCACTCAACGTCATAGAAGCCGACACGCTTGTTCTGCAGGGTATTTTGATACAACGAAGGTTCATAACAAATTGAATTTGTATGAACTACCTGTATGATTTCAGTTTGTTATGAACCTTCCTAAAATCTCAAATACCGCAAACTGCATAGATACGCTATGGTAATGCGAGCCATTTCGGTCGCGAAAAACTCCAAATGGTGCTAGATTTACATGAAAGATATTTTTCAAAATTTATTTGAAGATATTTTGACG
>JANTEX010006561.1:0-10942 GCA_024741295.1 Macrocera vittata
AATAAATCAACTATATCTAAGCAATTCATGTGTCAATAAATATATTTAGTTTTCGCCCTGATGATAATAAATAAACAATTATTGAAACGTTGGCTTAAAAATAGTCTTTTACTGTGACCTATCAAGTATACTTTAATGCATCATTTAAAGGACTAATAGGACGTAATAGATGAAAATAGCCGAAAAGGATGAAAAAAGACCAAAAAAAGAGTAGGTAGAAAGAGGCTGACATGACTAATTTATATTAATAGATGCAATCATTTGTGTGGGACCAGTACAGGAAGTGAGGTGAATTCATATCAATAGATCTGATCCATTTTACAGAATCAAGGTTATCGTAAGGAGGAAATTTTGCACCAGAGAAATACTCTAAACTGGTTGTGTATTCTCATATAATCATGTCAATAGATGTGATCTCTTTGGTGAGCCAATGTGATCAAGAGAGGATAAAAGGATATGAAGAGGCAGGAAAAATCACGAAGATGTTGCGAAGGGTGCTGCGGCAAAGGTATCCCGTTATGAATAGGATGAAAAGTTTGAAGACTGAAAAGGACGAAAAGGATATAAAATCGAGTAGATAGCCCGGGTTTATAATTAAGCCTCTTTAAGTCCAAACATCCTAAAAAGCTTGTGCAACAAAATAAATCACAAAATTTGCAATAGTTTTCAAATCCAAACTGAAAATCACCCAGTTTTGCTGATCCAGAAAAGCGCAATGTTCTATCCGCACCAAACTTAATGCAACAATTTCGACACAATTTTCTACACGAAAATTACCAATTTTAAAATACTCCTAAAACTAACATCATCAAAATTAAGTATATAACGGTTAAAGTCAAAAGTTTCGGATTTTATATGCAAATGTAATATCTGGTTTGTTGGATATACCTGGAATAGTTTAAACTTAAAATGTAAAACTAAAATATTGTCTTTGTTTAAAGAGAAAATCCTCGTAACCTATACACCAAGCAAAGATGTACATATATATAGAGAAAGAAAAAAAAACTGTCGGCATTTAGGAGTTAAGAACGACAAAACTTTAATCAAAGAATGGACAAAGTTTTAGGTGTACCACAGTTATATACATCGGAATAATAACAAAAGATAGAGTGTGAGTGTTGATGTTTTATAGAACACAAAACGAAAGATTTTAATCGCTTATATAATATCTAATTTATTTTACTTTAAGCTTTAAAATAGCAAAAGGAGCAAATATTATGTATATAAAACTTAATTGTATATAATATTTGTGGAAGTAATAAGTTTTTCTGTTATTTTATTACAGATATACATGTAGAATTGAATGGGAATATAATGAGCTTTTAATATACTTTTAGGTAAATTAAACGGGTAAAAAGTTGGTCTTTGTTTTTTGCGTATAGTATTGGGCGAGATTTGTTTTTCTTGATAAATCACTTTGAAATTACAATTCCTGGTAAATCGATATAGGTTTCTGGTTATTTACTATATCAATCGCCTTGATCACGGCTTTCATTTAAAACCCCAGGATTTTTTCACCGATATGTATAAATGTCTTTTCAAATCCTCGATGTCGGTAGGCATATCGGTGGACATGTCAATGGGCATGTCGGTAGTCATGTCGTAGGCATGTCGGAAAGCATGTTAGTAGGCCTGTCGGTAGGCCTGTTGGTAGGCATATCGGTAGGCATATCGTTAGGCATATCGGTAGGCATATCGGTAGGCATGTCAATGGGCATGTCGGAAGTCATGTCGGTAGGCATGTCGGAAAGCATGTTGGTAGGCATGTCGGTAGGCCTGTCGGTAGGCATGTCGGTAGGCATTTCGATAGATATGCCGGTAGATTTGCCGGTAGCTATGCCGGTAGCTAAGTCGGTAGCTTTGTCAGTAGGCATGACGGTAGCTATGTCGATAGATTTGCCGGTAGCTCTGTCGGTAGCTATGTCGATAGATACGCCGGTAGCTAAGTCGGTAGCTATGTCGGTAGGCAAGACGGTAGCTATGTCGGTAGGCATGACGGTAGCTATGTCGGTAGGCATACGGTAGACATGTGTGTAAGCATGTTCGAAGGCATGTCGGTAGGTATGACGGTAGGCCCATCGGTAGGCATGTAGATAGATATGCCGGTAGCTATGCCGGTAGCTGTGCCGGTAGCTATGCCGGCAGCTATACTGGTAGCTAAAACGGTAGCTATGTCGGTAGGCATGACGGTAGCTATGTCGATAGATATGCCGGTAGCTAAGTCGGTAGCCATTTCGGTAGGCATGGCGGTAGGCACGACGGTAGACATGTCGATAGGCCTGTCCGTAGGTCTGTCGGTAGGCATATCGATAGCTATGCCGGTAGGCATCATTGTAAGCATGTCGGTTGATATGTCGATAGATATACCAGTAGCTTTGCCGGTAGGCATCATGGTAAGCCTGTCGGTAGGCATGTCGGTTGACATGTCGATAGATATACCGGAGCCATGTCGGTAGGCATGACAGTAGGCACGTCGTTGTCATGTCAGTAGGCATGTCATTAGGCATGTCGATAACCATGCCGGTAGCCATGTTGGCAGCCATGATGGTAGGCCTGTCGGTGGGAATGTCGGTGGGCATGTCGGAGGGCATGTCGGTAGGCATATCGGTAGGCATATCGGTAGGCATGTTGGTAGGAATGTCGGTGGGCATGTAAATGGGCATGTAAGTGTGCATGTCGGTAGGCATGACGGTAGACATTTCGGTTGGCATTTCGGTGGGCATGTCGGCAGGCATGTTAATATGCATGTCGGTAGGCATGTCGGTGGGCAAGTCCGCAGGCAGGTCGGTAGGCATTTCGGTAGTCATGATTATAGGAATGTCGGTAGGTATTTCGTTAGGCATATCGGTAGGCATGACGGTAGGCATGTCGGTAGGCCTGTCGGTAGGCATGTCGATAGGCATGTCGATAGATATGCCGGTACCTATGTCGGTATGCATCATGGTAGGCATGTCGGTAGGCATTTCGGTTGGCATGTCGATAGCTATGCCGGAGCCATGTCGGTAGCCTTGTCGGTAGACATGACAGTAGGCACGTCGTTGGCATGTCAATAGGCATGTCAATAGGCATGTCAGTAGGCATGTCGATAGCTATGCCGGTAGCCATGGTGGTAGCCATGATGGTAGCCATGATGATAGCCATGATGGTAGGGCCGACGATAGAGATGTCGGTAGGCATGTCAGTACGCTTCTCGATAGGCCTGTCGGTAGGTCTGTCGGTAGGTCTGTCGGTAGGCATGTCGATAGGAATGTCGGTAGGAATGTCGGTAGGAATGTCGGTGGGCATGTAATTGGCAAGTCGGTTGTCATGAATGTAGGCATGACGGTAGAGATGTCGGTAGGCATGTCAGTAGGCCTGTTGGTAGGCATGTCAGTAGGCATGTCAGTAGGCCTGTTGGTAGGCATGTCAGTAGGCATGTTGGTAGGCCTGTTGGTAGGCATGTCGGTAGGCATGTCGGTAGGTATGTCGTGAGGCATGCAAATGGGCATGTCGGTAAGCAAGTCGGTTGTCATGAACGTAGGCATGTCGGTAGTCATGAAGGTAGTCATGAAGGTAGTCAAACAGGTAGTCATGAAGATAGTCATAGAGGTAGGAATGTCGGTAGTTATGAAGCTGGTATGAAGGTAGGCGTATTGATATATTTTATATTTTTATTTTCATTTAATTTTAATTTTTAAAGAAACACAGTTCAGCAATTCTGGCTGTGCTGAATCCAATCTTTTAGATTGAATATTGTGAATAAACAAAGAAGGTAGGCATGTCGGTAGCCAAGTCGGTAGGCATGTCGGTAGACTAGACATGTCGGGAGGCATATCGGTAGGGATGTCGGTAGTCTTGTCGGTAGTCTTGTTGGTAGGCATGTCGATAGGCATGTCAGTGGGAATGTCGGTGGGCATATCGGTAGGCAAGTTGGTAGGCATGTCGGTAGGCATCGCTAACCGTTTCAGAGATATCGCCGGAAAAACATGAAGATCAGGAAATCTAATTATAAATATCCGTTGTAGAGTGCATAATAAGTTTTTCAAGCCTTATGTGAACATTTGTATGGCCTTTCAAAATCGACTTTAGCCAAGAGCTCTCAACTTTCAAACGGTAATCGCGATCAAAACTATGGCCATATAGAGCATTCTAACGGACGCAAAAACGTTTGAGTATTGAAAAATTAAAACTCGGTTAACTTTTTTTCTGTTATAACTTACTCGTTACATATAATGGCACCAGATTTGAAAATAAACGTAAAAAGCCGGAAAAAAAGTTCTACCGCTTGATCTATCAGTGGTTTGGCCCGCAAATCTTGGCACCAATTTCCGGCAGTAAATAAAATAGAGTTTTGTCCCATTTTATCCGACTGGGATTATTTATTATCAGAAGACCGTAAAAATGTTTTAATGAAAAATCGGTTTTATATGGGGATAAAATTTGACTAACTGAAATACACTTGAAAATCAGGAGCTCTCAACCTGTACCATGAAGGTCATTCGTAGAAAATTTCTTTATCCACTGGTGTCAGTTTTTTTGCGACATATAATTATGGAGTTTTAATGGATTTCTGGAAATGGGTATTTTTCTCCACGATGCTCTTACTTTCAAACGCACATTGTAACAAACCAGCACTTTTTTCGTGTATGTTCTGCTCGCTCGTCACTATCCGCTATAAATTCTCAAGTGATTGGAATGTTTATAATACCTTCCGGACAGCGAGTCTGGTGAGAGTAAATGATCCAAGAGATAAAAATAAGGAGATAAAATCATCTAAAAAATAGTCCTGGAAAAGCTTGTGTGAAGGAGAGGCATCGACAAAAATAGCATAAAGTTCTATCCAAGCACGATAGCAATGGAGTTGCTCTGATGAAAAAAGGGAGTTTACGGGCAATAATTCGTTGAGCTACTTCCTTAAACTAGTTTAGCAGACTACAAAGTACTGGCTCATAAATTAACAAATTACATAAATCGTGTAATCCTAATTGAAAGCCAATTACACAGAAGCCAATACGTCTATCAGCAGCACAAATCAATCGAAACTGCAGAATAAAGAATGGTTGTTGTGTGCGTTTATCGATACAGACGGTGAATTCGACAAAACGCCCTAAAAATCGATATTAAAGGTTGTGTAGTCGGCGGTTTAATTTCGCCGTTATTATGGTCCTTAGTGGTGGACTCGCTGCAAAAGCGATTGAATAATACTGAATATTGGGCCAGAGGATATACTAAGCTGACGATATTGTAATAACAGTTAATGGTTAATTTGAACAGGATGCAAGATGCTCTTAAATTAATTCAAAATTAGTGTGAACCGAAGTTACTAAAGATATGCCCTGCTAAGTCCATTTTAGACCCATTCTGCAGGAAAAGAAACCTGAAAAGAGTCTTCAATCTTACTCTTCATTGGATACAACAAACTATTTCCTCCGCGGTTAAATATTTATGTGTATTTCTAGTCTCCATTTGTGGAAAAGCCATTTAAAAACCTAAAACTTGAGTCGTGGCATCAGGGTAGCGTTCATTCCGAAGCCCGGTCGTCCTAGTCACACCAACTCGAACACCAACCATTTAGGGCTGGTCAATACCGTAAAAGTATCGATATCAAAAAAGTATCAATATATTCATATGATAAGTAATTATCTCTGAAAGTTATCAATATGTGATAACTTTGAAACTTATCGATAAAGAGACGACGATACTTATCGAAATATTGATATTTCCATCTCTAATTCCAATAAGCTGTCAGATATTGATACATTTGTATTATCTCGGAAGACATATGTGAACGTGAGCGATTTGAAAGAAGTGGGCTGCGCATCGAATGAAATTAGGCATTCGCCAAGAAATGATGGATGATTGGGAGAGCCAGGAAAAAGATCCGGATTATGTGCCGGACGATGAAAATGTGGGTGCGTTTGGTCTCAGTGGCACCCACACTAATATTTTTGAAGATGATGATCTCGATTACGAAGTGCCATCAGAGATGATGAAAATATGAAATCAAAATCTCGCTTCTATGTACAGGCCAGATGACGGGCAGTTACGAGCATTTCGCGGTCGTGTTGTATTTCGTCAATACATGTCGAGTAAACTAGCCGAATACGGTATCAAATTTGGCTGGGTAAATGACACCGGCACTTGCTTTTCTTTGCAATGCGACATATTTATCGGCCGCTAAAATCAAGGGTATCAAAGTGAATCCGGACATGGACTTGAATTTGATGTTGTTGATCGTTTTATAAAAGGAATACTATCGTCATTAAAGCATTTGCTCAAAAATCGAACAACGACGGGTGGAACTATTAGGAAAAAACAAAAGCGACATAAACAGAGTCTTTTGCCGTCAAAGAAGTTTTCCTCATAAGACGCTCGGTATTTACTGGTTTCCGCGCATCGACGAGTTCAATTTCAAAGTTCAACTGGAGCCGATCACTGATAAATTATCCAAACGAGTGATATTATCACACATAACAAAGATCTTTGGTCCGATGAGACGACGAACTGCCTATTGCACTGACACAATCGTGGATAGAATACCGCAACCAACTATCGTAGATCGAATCCATTCTGGTCGCACGAAAAATGACAATCAATATTTTCAAATACTTACGCAACCGTAGCATATCTACGCGTTGTTTACACAAATTCACAGATCAACACAAGGTTGATGGCCGCCAGAACGAAGGGGACCCCTCTTAAACAATTCACGCTGCCAAGACTCGAGTTGTGTAGCGGAGTGCAGCTAGCGAAGTTTACTAATCGGGTCATGAAATCGATGAAGCTCGATTACGTCGTAGTTATAGCGTGGACCAATTCGTCAATTACATTATTGTGATTGAATGGACATCCTTTGAATTGGCAAACGTACGTGGCTAATAAAGTGGTAAAGGGCTTATCAATTCATCGATCCTCGCTTCATCACCAGACAATGAATCCGAATGAGTTAGCCAACTCTGATTTATGGTGGCATGGACTGACATGGCTAAATCAGACCAAATACAAATGGCCAAGCACGTTTATAAGCGACGAAAGGATTGAAGCTGAGCATCGAATTGTCAATGTCATGCACGCAACTCGGTCAACCTGTTGGCAAGATCCTTTGTGGAGATGTTCCACATACAATTATCTCAGTCAAATTACAAACTAATCTTCAAGCAAGGAACAAATCGTCAAGCAAATCTATTTGTCGATTTGGATGGTATCACGCTCGTAGACAGACATCTGAAACATGCTGACGCGCCTAATAAATTCGGCATTCAATAATACTTCCGAAACAAGATCCATTAACCATGAATATCATTGCCAATGCACATCGACTTTCGTTTCGCGGCGATAAACAATCTGTCCTTGATTACTTTCGTCGGACGTTTTGGGTTTTAGGGGCTCGGAACACTTTTCGTCACCAACCAGTTACCAGTCAGTCGTAAAAATCCGTCTCTGCCGTTCAAACATACCGGCGTTGATTACGATTACCCGTTGCAATTAAAATATCTTAAAGGACGAGGTATCAAGACGTACAAAGAGCGGTGTTAACCGTCGAAGAGCTGACCACGGTGCTGCACCAAATAGAAGCCGTCCTCAATTCGCGTCCGCTCAGTCCACTTTTCGCTGATCTGGACTATCTTAAGGTCCTTCCCTACTAGCACAAAGAGTTTAGTCGTTTAATGTGGTTGATGTAACTGACCAGTGACCCTGTTTTTAACCAAAATGGGGAATTAATAACAGACCTCGGCAACTGACTATGCGAAGACTACGTTTCGTATTCGTTATTGGTCGTAGTCACATAAAGACCACGCTATAGCGATTGCATATAGTCTTTTTATAACGTCATTTAATAATTCACCATTTTGGTTAAAAACATAGTATATGATTAGTTGTATCAACCACATTTTACGACTAAACTGTTTGTGCTAGTTGGGTTGATGCTAGAATCCATATACGCTATGTTTCCCTATTGATTTGTTGTCAGATATGTTGTAAGAGTTTTTGTAGTTGTATACAGAGTTCGTTACTGTTACACGAATCCTTGATTATCAGGTCAGAAATCGTATTCGACGTGTGTTTTCTTTGTTTTCTATCAAAAGATCGTCCCTAAATCCAGAGTCGTTGGTTAGAGTACTCCTCCATGTGGATTGCCTTCAACAGCTTTTTATTATTTTCTTCCTTCATAGTTACTTCTCTACTTAGCAAACATGTGTCTATTCCACTCAATAGTGTACTCGTCAATCTCTTTGTTGGTAGTTGGTATATGTCTATGGTCAGATATAGAGATATCATTCAATAAGTTAATCTCAAGCACATCCTCTCCATTCCAAGTAACGGCAGTAGGTGTATCATCTGTATTGAGAAATGCTAAGCTTTATTCAAGAATAAAATCATAGTGTCACTCACCAAGTGTATTTATGTTGGTGATCCCATTCAGTGTGATGTACGTTGGCATCGCAACCAATGATACGCGGTTTGCTTATCAACTTTCAGTATATTTTGCTCGATCTTATGAGTGCTTTGATGTTTTCCGGTGGAGTTGTGTTGTCGATCCCGATTTGATGCCATTTTATACATTACGACTTATATAGTGTTAGGTCTTTGAATTTTGTCACCATTGATTCATGGCTCTATCATGTATATTATCCGAGAAAATACTCCTGCATGCACTAACGGCAAGACATCTTTAGCGTGATAGAGGTTTACTTGAATGAACTCAGCTTTCTCTTTTGTGACGTTTCGGTAAGTGTGTCAGTGATGCTTTTAATGTATTCTTGTTTGCTTCTAGTGAGGTTGTAGAACGTTCCTCACGTGTAGCATTCGTCTGTTTAGGTATTTGCTGAGATGGAACCTACACATCTTGGTTCACCTTTCAGCGAGAAGTGTGTCCAAAGTGCAGTTTTTTTAGGTGTTTTGTTAAATCATGGTCGTCATTCCATCAACATTTCAATTCGGCGTTCTTCATTAACTGGAACAACCTCATTACGGCCCGGAATGTGCTATAATCAATACTGTTTGGAAATATACGGAGTACAGATCATATTCGGGAATATCAACACTATACAGGGCCTTTAATTAAGCGTCTTACCAAGGTCGAGACATATTTGCAAGCAAATTTGTTTTTTTTATAGTCAGGTAACTGTTTGAGCGTTACAGTAAAAGAGAATCAGTCATCCTGATTTGAAAACTAGGCCTCTACATTTAGGCATCGTGTCTCCTTCAAACTCATCTATGATTTTTCTCATCAGACTCATTTGAATTTGCTCCCGTAAGAAGAATATTTGCGTCAATTATAAGAGTGACTACTCTAAATTAAAACGACCCGTATGCAGGTGCAAGGGAATATGATAAAACACATTTTTGTTGAATTTCGTAACGGCGGTCAGTCGTTGTAAGGTCAAAAGGAACCTTGGTTGTACCTTGAGAATTTTTTTTGGGTAATCGTATGAACTGAATCCGTGTCATCGTTTTTGTTTGTTTTTCAACTTTTGTGGCATTTGGACGTTCTTTTTTTGTCGCACAGACTTGGTAGTAAAGTTTCCAGGCGAAAAAGAGTGCTGTTCCTGACGAGTCAAAGCTTTACCGCTAAAGGACGAAACAAGTTAAAACGGTACAAGAAGATAGTCACTTTGTAGTTAATTTTGTTTTGTTGCAAATCTGACTATTTATTATCAAGTACACCAGAAGCCACGCATTTACTCTACTCACTAAATTTGAATTCTACTCTAAGACATACATATTAAAATGTGAAATATATAACTTATTAAAATGTGAAATATATAACTTATTGTACCTCACTGTACATGTCTGGAATGGTATATATGTCTCATCCGACAGTCATTCTTCTTGTTTTTTCTTTTATTTGTTATAGAAGGACTTGTATAAAGAAACTATATAAATCTTCCATTCAATATATCGTTTCATATATCCATGTTACCTATATAGAGAAATACGAATCACTGGCAAATTTTAATTTAAACGTTCATATAAATTTATGGCCACTATGACAATCTGTTGTTCACCGATATACAAAATATTTGCCATGACTAAGCTAAAAGACTGTGTGCAGTTTTCTTATTTCTCTCTGTCATAAATTCGAATAACGTATATCTATAGAAGGAGTAGGTATACATTATACATATATATGAACATAATTGTGTAACGAAAATCGTCTATACAAACAACAGACTTTATTGTGATAAATATTGATTTATAACGGCAATACTCTTAAGTCATACCAAAATATTGTATAGACGTGTGAGGCAATCCAACAAAACATCTCAACCCAATTCCGTCGCCTTCAACTACCAAAACGCCATTAAATGTTACTAATTTTGTTGCATGTTTTGTTGCATGTTTTGTTGTGTGTTGCCTCTCGGCTTTGGGATGCCAAGTGCTTTTTGCATCTCATTCAAAAGCTTAAGAGACATTTGCTGCTTATGACGTTATGTGTACGGTGTACGTACGTATTTTATTCAGAAGATAGTTATTTATAGTTGAACAAGTCATAAATACAAAACATTATACCGTTTTAACTTTCAATTAAAAAATTGAATGTCCCAAAATAAAAATTGAGTCAAATCACATTTATTTAAGCGCATGATAAATTCAAGAATGAATTTATTGTTGACAATCCTGAGATGTACCAGTCTTAAGGACCTCTTTCTTGACTTAATATCATTCATTGAAAAGGTTTAATTTTTAGATCCAGAAAACGTATCCATGGTATATGAATATGCATGTTGAGTAATATATGGTTATTCAATTTCGATAAATATAAAACAGCTGAGCTAAGGGGTTGCATTTTCTGTTATCCGTTCCTAATACACATTTTATATCTGCCGTTTTTACTGTCCTACGAGTATAGTATATGTATATTGATGTGCATGCAATGGTTGTTTTGTGTGTTATCGACATCGGCATCGATGGAAAATTAAACATGAAAACACACACAAACGAAACATTCATTCACGTA
>JANTEX010006672.1:0-16798 GCA_024741295.1 Macrocera vittata
ATATATATCCGTTAAACCGAATAATAAATATTGGGGATGGCCAATGTCAAATTTGAAATTGTTACTGGGACAAATGGTAAAATAATACTAGCACCTCAAATAGAATCTAATTTAATGTGACAAAATTTCGACAGCCATAATGTGCATGTGATCGCAATTTCAGAAACATGGCCAAAATCATACCACTCTAACAGAGCTATCGAGATTCGTGGATACAACTATATTCGTCCCGAATTGATTGTCCAAATTTTTGCCAGTACAGAACAGAATATACCTATTCCAGGATATAATTCTGCCAGCGCAAATAGTCTTATTTGAGATCGTCTACGGTGCTCCTAACGTTAAAGAACATGAGCTACTTGATTGAAAAACTAGCCGACATCTTTGTGTGCATCACCCTGGCCGGAAAAAGTTGGCCGACGGCGTCTAAATTTGGCGGGCATTTAGTACCCATCATATACCATGTAATACCAAAAGGACTCATCATGTACCTATCCTGTTCAATAGATATTCCTGTCCGGTCCTGGTGATTTTTTTCAGCCGGACAATAGTTGAAACAAATATACAGACAAGAAGTATTTATCATGTACCAAGACCAACTAGTACCAAATGGAATCATCTGCTTGGCGTAAGTAGTAGAAAGACAATCGTAAATGATGGAAATTTGTCCTGTACATGACGAAATTTATCGTGTACATGAAAAAATTAAAAAATGAGTATGCTTCAATACGACCATAGATAATTGCATGGACATGATAGAAGCCCCCTCTGCTGCTTACTCGAGTTTTAAGGCAGAGGCTTTGAATCGTTTTTCTGAATCAGAAAATTTACGCCTACAGACGGTGCGCTCCGGCACAGATTTAGGGAATCGAAAACCATCTCAACTATGAAATGAAATAAAATCACTGACCGAAACAACACTTTCGGAAGTAGCACTAATAAACGACTTCCGAGCAAAGCTAGAGCAGTATAATCCGCTAGTTCCGAGCAATTAACTGCTCTGTCGGTTATGGCAGATAAAATTGCTGAAACAATATTCATATTATGTTTGGTGGTTAGTGGCTCACCCATCGAGCATTCTCATCCTCAATCCAGTTCTTCTAATTGTTCCGCTCTTGAAAAACCAATAGTAAATTCAACTAAAAAATTTGACCGGATTGTGGCATTTGGCTACCAGGGGCTATCGTCACGCAGTAGAGAGCGTTCAATGTAAAATAGTTTTCGAGCCCGATCGAGAAACCGTTCTCGCGGAAAGTTCTGTTACTTCCCCGCAACATACGGGAACGAAGCGCGTAATTATCGCAGTCCAACCGGAGCATCAGTCCATCTATCAAGTCGTCGAGAAATGACAATGCCGACCGGAAATAGCGGGATCCGAAAACGGAATCTCAAAATCCGTCTGCCTTTTTGTTTTTGACCGGTTTGAAATTTCTTACAGACACGGGAGCTAACATTTCGGTGGTCCTACGTCGCTGTACCGATAGTACAATTGATCACGGACTGACAATGACGGCAGCCTACTCACTGAAAATTCTTACTCATGGAACTCGGAAATTTATTCTTTTCCTATAACTCAGACGAAAATTCCATTGGGAATTTGCAAAAACAGGCGTACTGAAGCCAATATTAGGCGCTGATTTTCAGCATCAATACTGGTTGACCCTAAAAGTTACTGTTGAATTAATCCCATCACTTAATGGACATCATCAATTCCAAGCGTTACGATAGTCCCATCTTTGAATTTTTTCATCCTGCTTGACCACCATCCGGATTCTAAAGCCCGCCAAATAATTTATGAATCACTGACGAACTAGAAGCGTCGACATTACCATTACCTCAGACAGTAAGACACTGCATCGTCACAAAGAGGCCACAAGCTTTCGCGCCGCTATCAGAAATAATGCACAAACAAAAAACGGCCAGTGGGGCTTCAGGGCACTCAACTCGAAGACGGTCCCCGATCATTATCCAACCCCTCACGTTCACGACTTCGTCCATTAACTTGACGTTTGTAGATCTTGGATCTGGTATGAGTGTACAACCAAATACTGGTCAACGAAGAAGATGTACAAAAAACAGCGATCCCCACGCCGTTCGGCTTATTTCAGTTCAAGTGAGTTTCAGTCTCCGCAACGCCGCACAGTGGGACCAAAATGACCTTTTCCGGAAATAAATAATAAAATACGCTTTTTAGGGGTTTTTGAGGTCGCTGATCACGAATCTGAAGTACAAATTTTATTTTCCCCTCCCCTAATATAGGAGAGGGAGGGTAAAATCTAAAAAATTAACGGATCGACCTGAAAGTTAGTACATGGGGGTTTTTGAGGTCGCTGATCACGAATCTGAAGTCCAAATTTTATTTTACCCCTCATCTACTATAGGGGAGGGCGGAGTAAAATCTATAAATTAACAGATCGACCTGAAAGTTAGTACATGGGAGTTTTTGAGGTTGCTGATCAAATTTGATCGAATTTGAAGTTAAAATGAAACCGACTAAATCGAATTTCACAGTTCAGCGTAGAACAAGTAAAATCCACTAGGAGTAAGCAAAAAATGGAATTAAAAAAAATATCGCTGGTCGAACTAATGAAGAGATGCTTTCGGGAAATTCGAAAGGCATTTGCCGGAAATCCATTTTTCCATATATTGCATAGAAATCGACTTTAAAGCACGACATTCCCATGCAATATGTGTACCTACGTGTATTTATATACACTTTAGCTTCATTTTTGGCCATTTTCATGTAAAATTAGGTCATTTTATTTTATTATTATTCGGGCACTAGTTCGTGTAACGCTCTGAAAAAAATTGTTTACGGAATGTCAGCGAAATTCGGAATATCGTCGCTTGAAGTCAGCCGGTTTGACCCATACTGCCAGTTAAGCTAGTCATCAGGGTGACATATAAGCACCAGAGATAGAATTTTTCGGTTTCACATCAAAACTGAAATTTCACTAATATGGCATATATAAAGGGTTTCTCGTCTAGGAGACTATAGTAAAGTCAGCATGCTTTTACATCACGGCCGCTAATCGCTTAATCGCCGCTGGTAAAATATTGTGGTGGGGCGCTGCATTATATTTTACATCAGGACGCCAAAAATGTTTGCGCTGGCCCTGGATGATACAGCTTTCAGGAATACAAAACTATTTCAATTCCTTTTCTTTGGTCTGGCTTTAGATGAACTTACTCATTTTTATTTCATATATACATTATACAGTAAGATATATCAGAAGTTCCTCGTTGAATAACCATTGAACTGACAATATATAATTCCTTCTTACATATAAAAAGTCTTAAAGATGATATAGAATAAAAACATATATGCCAATCGTTTCGTCTCTGTGAAAGTAAACCGTCACCATCAGCGTATATGGGGCCTGAGCATCTTATCGTAATCGTCGTCATTGCACAGCTTCTTGTTAAAACATCAATCAATAACCATTCTTCAAAGAACAGGTTAAATGTTTGCATTTTGCCATGACTTACAAAATTATATATTATGGGTAAGGTAAAATGTACTGTATAGTAGCCAAGCCGAGAGCCAAGTCGTATAGTGTATGTATAGGTACATATAAATGCGTATGGGTTTTTTTTATATTACATAAATGTATATATGTATATAAGTTTATATATACAATGCATCCAAAGATTAAGGGAAACAACATATACGGCAAACAATAACGGTCTGAATATACTTTTTGGCCTTGTCTCCACAAAAGAGATAGCGTATTTCAACAGCAGCATCCGCCTATTTCATTTCTATCAGGTGTAAGCGTGTAACCAATGGTAACATTTATGTATAATCATACAATCATAATGTATATGTATGCTGGATACAGCATATTTTTTTTTTGTTTGTCGTGTTTCATTTTTGCCATTGTTGTCGCATTTTTTTAATAAAATATAGCAAAAAAGTTGTGTAATATATATATAATTTTGTTGTTGTTGATATAATCAAAGAAATTCGTATGTAACTTCTAACTAACGTTATAGCTATACTAATATATAGCCATAAATGATTCATTGATAGACGTTTCTTATCAAATTTTTAAAATGGATTCGCCTTGCGGTAAGTATTTCCGCTTGCAGGCAGCAGATCGTAATAAAAACGCTTGCGCTTTGCACTGTGATGATGATGAATGGATTTTTCAAATAAGACATTCTTGTATGAAATTCTTTTTCTGAACAATAACGACAATTCTTTAGACACCTATTCTGAAAAATATGACTTTTGTTTGATTAATTTTCGTTCTAATTTTACTGAAGTTGGGCATATTCAAAACAATGCACAGCACACAATTTGGAGCTGATCAGATTAAAAATTACAATAGAAACCACATTACGACAAATTACACTATATTTTCGTGTTTTATGTAATTCTAGTGTCTAGGAAATGAAAATTCTGATAAATACGTTTTGCCGAATATTATTTGGTATTTTGTTCTCCTAGTAAGAATGAACTGTGTCAATTATCGAAAAAAAACCTTTTATTGGTTGGGTCTGTGAATAATGTATACAACATACTTACTTATATATATTTGTAAACTTGTTCCGTATCGTTTCACTAGGAAAATTTGTGTGATTTGATTCATCCTCGTCTTTCATCCGTGTACAAAATATTTTAAAGAAAAACCTAGTTTTCCGTCCATACAAAAATACCGGATATAAGTATATCTGAAGTAAAATGCAAACCCACATACTTGAAATGTTTGAACTAATGCAGCGCTGTTTTGAAGGTAGAGGCGTAATACCATATTAGAAGGGTGAGATTTTATGGTTGAACGCATGGAAAATTCGATTCATGACACGTGACTTCCTCATTAGTGCATTGATATCGGAGACATTCAGATGTAAGGATTATATAATGGGTATCATAATCATATATATACACATATATATAATATTATAGCATATAATAAAACGTATTTGTAAAATGTATTATAAGCAGGTATATCTATACGTGTATTTAAATATGTATGTTTGGATGTGTCGAATCCGATGGAAAAATAAAAATATACTTAATCTTTGGAATAACTCAATTTTTATGAGAGTGTCCCACTCGTTGCCCATCTTTTTCAAGAGACTTTTTATTTGGGATTTACTTCAATCTTTCATAATAAAATACATATTGTCAATATTGTTAATTTGAAAAAGACTTATAGACCCGTTGGCCGTAGGTCACATGAATTGAAGAGTGAACTCCACCTTCAAGTATATATTAATGTTCATTCACTTCTTAACATCTAATGAATAACATATTTAAGTCCCGGCTACCTCAAGGCTGTTCTTTAAAGTTATTATACATATGCTATACTCATTTATAGATATAAATATGTGTTCAAATTTAAACTTTACAATTAATTGTTAATTTATATCGATGATCCTTGTCCCATGGGTTTAAATCAAGGCATATAGTAGAAAAAACAGTATATGAAATAGGTAGGCACTATATACCCGTACATGATTTTTTTTTTTCGCATTTTAAACATAATTTTCACCCTCGTGAATATTACTCGTGTAAATGGCTTAGGTATAAACTCGACCTATAAAATAAATGGTATTATTAACAAAAAAACAGCTTCATCTGGGATTACCACCTGCTGATCTTGTGTAATTTTTCTGTTTTTTTGAGTATACTACATAAAGCACGTGCTATAACAGAGACTTTCTGAAAACTTTGTTTTGCACACGTGCCAAATAACTAAGGACGTATGTACATTGTGCAAAGTAAGTAAACCCAATGTACATCAACTTAACTTCAAATTATATGTAGGTATGTTATATGTACAACCATTTCTATTAATAATAGAACTAAAAAAACCTAACTAAACCTATACAGTATGCAGTAAAATAAAAATTGTTAATGTAAAACAAAATACAAAGATTTTTCTGAAAATAAATTGTTGACGAAAGTGTTATACTTTTGACAATATATGTATAGTCCAACGAAGTTGGAATTCAAACTTGTTTCAAATGCGCGCGATTTGAGATTAGGACATTTTTACATTAAATGCTGCTAGTTGCAGTAATGTTTTGCATAACCTTTTCGGTTTGGTGGTCAAATTTCCAGACGAGTAAGCATGATATGCCTGATGATTCCTAGCTGTACCATCAAAGGACTAAAAAAGTGAATAAGATGACCCGAAAAATCTTAAATTTGTTTACGGACCTGTCCCAATTTCGAATATACCATTTATGTAGCTTATTGAGTGAACGACCTATTATTTCAGATGGATCGTACAAAGGTTAGCACTTGTAATTAAAAAAAAACTTTTGTTGTACGAAATTATTCCTAATTACAAAATTTTCCCAGATCTAAAATAACATTAATTGTCTCCGCTATTTCTAAATAAAATTGCAAAATTTCTTTTCGGTTCGCAAGAAAAAGAAGTCAATAGACCATCCTAATACATTTTACTATCTGTTTATTATTTTTTTAAATTCATACAGTGATTTTAATACGACTTAACTATTTTGTGTGGACCTGTATCTCTGCCATTTCTAAATTTCAAAATTTCTGCATAGTTGGCAAGGCAAAGAAGTGAAAAAGCATCGTTGTACATTTTACAATCTGTTTTTTAAGTTTTTTAAGTCGTACAGGGATTTTAATATTACCTAGTTTTACATGGAAAAAAAATTCAAGCATAAGTGCATTTAAACCGACCATCTTTTCTGGAGCCGAATCTTCGCCGTTTCTAAGTGAATTTAAAAATTTCTTCTCGGTTCGCAAGGCAAAGAAGTCAATAAACTCACCTAATACGTTTTACTATCTGTTTATTATTTCTTTAAGTCGTACAGACTTTTCAAAATGACTCAATTTTACATGAAAATCAACCAAAATGGTACGCAAGTGCATGTGTGCAGACCATTTTGTGTGGAGCTGTATCTTTGCCATTTCTAAATGAAATTTCAAAATTTCTGCATAGTTGGAAAGGCAAAGAAGTAATATAGGCCTCGTTGTACATTTTACTATCTGGTTTTAATTTTTTTAAGTCGTACAGGGATTTTTATATTACCTTATTTTACATGAAAATTGCCAAAAATCAAGCAAAAGTTCAAAAAATTCTTTATCTCGGAAAACTGATTTCGGCATCGTGTTAGGCTTCGAAAATATACTGAAAATGCGTAATTACATTTTACGAAAAAGTCTTTAAAACATTACGATTTGTGTAGAGGGTGTCGTACTTGACCAGTACCTAAAAGGATTTTTTTTGTAAGACATCGAAACACGAATTTCTACATCGTCTTTAGTGCATCACTACATTTTCCAGAAAACGACATTAGAATTTCCCGACTTGTAGGAAGAATGTTGTATTTGGCTTTTCTTGAAAGTCTATTTCGTTAAAAGTTATCGAAAAAAGGATTTCACAATTATGTTCAGCGTATAAACAAGTAAAATCTACAAGCAGTAAGCAAAAAAAAATGTTGAGATCGTACTAATGCCAAGAGGCATTATCGGGAAGCTTAAAAGACATTTTCCGAAATATTTATTTATGTTATTTAGTACATTAAATCCGTTTTTCGATATCTTGCGTAGAAATTGTTTTTCAATTATGACATTTCCATACAATATGTGTAAATAATAGTCAGCATTCATGCATCAATATACACTTTTGCATCATTTTTTTCCATTTCATGTAAAATTCAGTTCCCGCCATCAAACGGACGTCCGTTGTGAACAGATTCACGCACTGATCTGAGGCCAGTATAAATACTGTCCGTTGATCCCATAAATCAATCGGACTTCTGATAGATCAATATTGAAAAATAAACATTTTATTTTGTAAACTATACTGTAAATAAGTATACAGAAGTATCCCGTCCACTGTGTAGCCATTTTCAGTGGAATAACAAACATTAAATTTATTAAATATATCATACCTAACATTATTGTATACGTAGTTATAGGTTTTGGCGAACATATCCATTATTTTAAACATATACATACGTATAGCTGTGGAAAATTCAATGACTAAAGCCGATTGCTATTTTTTACTTCAAACATCATGTAGCCATAAAACATAACACAAATCAACCCTCTTAATACATAATAATCAAAGCAACGCATGTTTTTAATGAATGGAAAACGTCTCATTACTCAGTTTTTACATAAAAAAAAACAACATAAATATGAAACATGGGTGGGTAGTCGAGGTTTTCTATTACATTGATTCTATGATTTAGTCAGATTTACTGCATAACTTATATTTCTGAGCAATAATATTGTACTTATGTATTACAATATACACCTACATATCTCACTAGTTCTAGTATATAAGTATGTATATGTATATATATATATATATATATATAGTCAGGCATACAAATCTTTTTTGAAATATGATAGATAAATAAAGGGGATGTTCTGATTTATTATATTTGTTTTTTTCTTTTTGTACCAATCTAACATTTTCACTTTTTACATTTTCTGAATAGTTAAAATGTATATAGGTTATGCACGTATACGGTTATTTTTTTAAAGTTATAGTTTTGATGGCCAAAAGATTTGACGGCCAAAATGAATCGTTTTGGCCAATATTTTACACCACTTTATGATCAACTAAATTAATTTTGAGTTCTTGATTGATCATTACTTTTGGCCAGATCCCTCTTATGGTTTTTGACAATTAGCACCCTCAAGCCCCATAACTTTTTTGTAAAGTGACAATAGAAACGTTAGAATAAGAAGACACCATGCAAATGTATTTTCTGCTTTCGATCTTCTATCAGCATCAGGCCACCTTAACTCTCTAAACTTATTAGGTGAACCACGTTTTCATATCCCTACTCTTTCGAGACGGCATCGCATATATTTTGTACAGAGTTTCATAGGACAGAAAACGGAAGATTCATTCCAATCATTTAATCATTGCCTTCAATGCCTTCTCAAGTTTGTTTAACTTCGATATTTCTCACGAAACATTGAGAAAATTGGTTTGTGACTTCCGAAATCGTTTAATCAGAGTTCGAGGATATCTATCCGGTCTACATATCTATAGTGACTACAAAATGAAAACTTAGTTCGACCCAGGTCAAAACATGAAAAATTTCTATTTGATATCCAATACATTGAATTTAGGGCTTTGCCAGAGTAGAGCATGACATAACCAGAAGTGTTGGAAATGTTGAGGATGGCATTGCAAAAAATACACTATAATACATTATACAATCATAAGGTTGTCTGCTGTTTTTGGTCGAAGGTCAGCAATCGCGGCACTTATCGCATCGATAGCATTTTCACTCCCAAAAGGTCGTGTAAAATGAATCTCAGCGATAGCCAGTAGTTAAAATAAAGATGAATGATTAAAGTGTCATAAATTTAATTTTAATTTCAGTGAGAAATCGAACGTACATTGGAGATGGATAGTGATAAAACTGCAAGAAAATTAATTTCGAGTTAGGTACAGGATCCGCCATATCGATTGAAGATAACAATTTTTTAGTAATCGTTGATATGCATTTAAAGTGGTTAGAAATAGTCAGAGCTCAGCATATGTCAAATGTTATGGCCGTCCCTTGCACGAATCGGAATGCCGTTTACAATTGTTTCCGATAATGCAGTTTCGTACAAATCTCAATGAGTTTAGCGATTATGTAAGGCAAACGGGATAAACCATGTAAAATTCATACCAACCAGCATGAAATGGCCGAGTGAAAAATTCAGTCAAATCAGTTGAATTCTGGTTTTGTAACATGCTCGGTGATGCGGAAATGCTCTTAACTGTGAGATTGTGCTATGTGTTTGTGTACGTAGACCGTCACCCGGTCTACATCTAAACTGGTGCTATAATATTTTACTGCAAAAGTGACTACATACGCAGGTATCCGAACAGGCAGACTTCAAATCAACTTTTCATATTTTAAAGTTTTAGCATGATCGACAGCTGTCTAACAAAAGGTACCTCCAAAAAACTTGACGTGTGTGTAATTTTTTTTTAAATTTAAAATAACAAAGAACAATTTGATAAAAACCTATAAAGCCACAGAAAAACGTCTGTAATGTGGCCACTGTACTGCTTAACATAATACCCATTTAAGTCGTATTTAAGGAAATTAATTGTGATCTGTTATTTCGAGATTATATAGGAATAAGAACATTGAGGTTGTTTCGAAATTACTGTTGGTCATTAGCCGATAAAACTTTTCTACAATACATACATTTGTCATTTACACAATGTCTTTATATTAAATCAAATTCAGTTTTATTTGTTTAGTTTTTTTTCTGTGATTAGCCATACTGGAGTCTTTCTGAAGCATAACAAATAAGCATACGATGTCCAAATTTAACCGATTCATACATTTATGATTATTTAATAATTTTTCAACAGCTATATATATTAAGTTAAGTAAGATTAATAATACAACGAATGATTCAGCAAAACATTATATACAGTATACGAGTATGATATTGATATTTTACACACATTTCACTTCCACTTAGAATGTTATTATAACAGAAGTATAGACTGCAAAGTGTTGAATATTTTTGAAAATATTTTCTTTTTATCTTTTCATAAAAAATCATAATTTTTTGGTCCAGAAAGCAGCTGCAGGATTCCAACCGGTGAGATTTTGACTGGTGACTTTTTTCTTACTAATTTGTGAGGGGTAAAATCTCATAAATTGTGACAGTTGATATACTCCCATCGCATTTTAGTGTTAAACTTTGATTATATCTATCAGATTTGTCACAGTTAATTCTTCATTTCGTCAAAAAAAAGTCACCTGTCAAAAACTCACCAGTAGGAATCCGCCAGCAGATCCAGGAAAGAACCCGTTAGCTAAAAAATTATTTAAAACTCTTACGAAAAGCTTTACAAATATATATATAATTTTCAAATCTATCATTGAGATAAATATTTCGAAGTACTGCATCAACGAGTACTCTATTCTATGCGTGGCTTTTAATTCCATTCTGATACATTTTTATATATAAATATGTTGTGTAGGTATTTAAACTGTGTATAAAAAAAAACGCGAACACTTACAAATAGTTCATTGGAGACGTGGACGTGAAACCTAATTCGAAAAAGTTCAATCAAAAGCTTAGTTCGATTTCTTTTAGTGATTTCGATTTAAACATTTGAATTACAATTCAAGACTGCACGAGTCGTATACATGCCAAGCTGTTCAAATCGTACAGTGTAAAATACGGAGACAAAAGATTACCAATGACTCTTTGTTTACTCTGAACATGGTGGGAGGGTCGAAATGCTCGCTGACAAATATCCTGAACCTGCTATATATAGACAAAGGCTACCCATTTATACGTCATACGGAGACATTTCTGTTTTCGTCTAAACCATCGACATTTTAAAATGCGCTGTATTGATATCTGTTATATAGTACGGAACTTCAAATTTTTTTTGGTCGATCTCCACTGAAAACTCATTTTAGATGACTTCATAGGCAAAAAGGAGAGAGTACTTATTCATATTTGTTCAGCGTCAAAATCTATCCCAACAAACATTCCATATCTCTTAGAAATTGCATGAAACTTTAAAAGTGTATTTTTTATAAAAAAAACTACACCTAACTAGGTTTTCAAAACACTTGAGTTTATTAAAATCCATTGCCAATCTACCGAGATACAACAGTTTAATAAATAGATTACATGTTACATTACAATTAGCCGCCCGCGCCGTTGGTTTTTTTTAAGAAACGTCAGCCGCTAGCCGTTGGTTTTTTTTTTTAAGAAACGTCAGCCGCTAGCCTTCAACAGACGGCTCATTTTGGTATTACAGCCGCCGCAGGTCTAATTCCATCGGCTAGGAAGTCTGAAGTATACATTTGTTCTTAACTTTATCACAACAAAATCATCTTTATATCTGATTGTTAGGCATAATATGCAGCAAGCATTATTTTAGACAGGAGCTAGTTTTCTTGTTTCTATAAAGAGATATTATTTCATTCAAAAAAAAATGGTTAAATAAGCTCATAAATAAGTATTTTTAAACTAGAATATGTTGTGATGATATTACCGATTTTCTGCCACACGACTAAACTAGCTCAGTGGATATTTCAAGCAAAGAACATAATAAACTTAAAAAATTACTTGTCAAGTTTTTATTCGTACGCATTTTTGTGAATATGTCAGCGTTTTCCAAAAATTACTGCAACCAATAGTATCCCATAGTAGCTACATATATAAAGAAAAAACCAATAACGTTGTCAAAAATAAAATGGACACAAAATCTTTATCTCTACATCATACGTATTTTAAATTGTTATCTAAATAGAAAGTAAATGAAAAATATTTTCCAAATTATATGTGAGTCTTTACTATATATGCTGGTTTAATATCGTCGAACAAAAGTGGTATAGTTTGGATTTTTGCAGCTACACTACTCTTCCAATTATACAATTGCATCGATTAACTTAGGTGTCAGATGTATTCTACACTGAACTCATATAGTAACACTATGAAATTGGAATCCACATCGTCAAAACTCATTTCTCACTTGCATTTGAACATACTCACGCGAATTAGCTAGGTCATTGTCAATTAATCCTTTCTGCTGTACGACCGCGCGCGTCTATACCTCAAAATTTAATCCAAATTTAATTTTATTTTTTCGTGTTTTTTATTTTGAAAATCGGGAACAGTTAATTAAATTAATTAAATTAAAGCTCATCAAAGTGTTGTACGATATATTTTGAAAGTTTATTCGCTTTTTTTTGTACATAAAAAGTTATTTCTTTTTCCAAAACCATGTGCTTAAATATGACTTAAATTGACATTGTGCATGTTGCGCGTGTGTGTCATCGGCAATCGTTCACCATCGCCATCGCCGTTTTGATGTTGATTATTTACTTAACTTGTTGTGTGTGCGTATATGTTTTTATCTGTTAGACTTAGGCACAAGCGATATTTTTTATCCTTCGAAACTCGAAAGCTGACGATTTTTTTCTTTCTTTTATTTTCAGAGATTTGACGATTCAGGAGACCATTCTCTGATTTCTACATGGCATACGGTAAGTCGATTTTCTTTTTCGTTTTAATTTAAATCAATTGAAAATTATCATTATTTATGTTTGACAACAAATATTCTTAGTATCATTCAAGTATATATATATATAACACAAACTATCTGAAAATAGGTTTTCCAACTTGTGATGAAATGCAGAAACGTTATAAGAGTAAATTACACAAAATATTGATTTTCCATGAATTTGAATTGTTTTAGAAAGCTGAAATACTATCAGATGTTCATAAAAATACAACACAGAGCTGTTGGTTTTGTGAAAATTTGCCATTTTCAATACATAGATTTTAGGAATAGCGGCACATTATTATATAACAATATATAGAAAGTTAGCAATCACGAAAATCATGTACAAATAGTTTTTTTTTACAATAGCATACAATAGCCATTCTAATTTGTTGTATATCGTCCTCAAATTTTCAAATTGCGTATTTGCCTAGATCTGTTCTGCACAACTTGTGTGAAAACTGAGTCCGATAATTCAATTCATATACAACGTATGTAAAACCAGCATTGTAAAACATTGACTATCAGGTGGCGTGAAGTTAAGAACACTTGGGTTGGTTCTATAGTCTCATAAACCTAAGACGTGCGCAATGTGCATTCTTTGGTGGCCCAAGTTCATCCCGGGGGTGATACCCTGGTTTGCCTCCTAAGTGTTGCCTATTATGAAAGTTTAGTATAAGTGGTATTTGGTTGAAATGTTTTAATTGTCACTGCTGGATCCGATGCCCTGACCAATACAACATGAATCTTTTACTTCTTCTTTTTATTTTTTCTGCTTTCTTTTTCTTTTTCACCTTTATTTACACTTTTCATCTTTTTTTAAGTCGAAAAGTATTCAGAGAAGGTATAAGCGTATCAACCAGAACAAAAGAACAAACTGATTATAAGGAAGAGACTACTCATATATTGATTTTTGTTGTTATTTCTACTTATGTTTGCATCTTATCTTATAGTATTATTGCTTGCTCTACTCGTTGTTGCGCTACTTTGCTCCATGACCTTTCTGCCAGCAACAATATTTCAAGACAATGTGTTTATTAGTTAAAGGTATTATAAAGTGAAATTAAAGTTCACGGCATAATTTTATGTGCTACAGCTAAAGCTTAACGAAATCAAAATGAAATTTAAAAATTGTAAGCCGCATTCTTAATTAAACATTTCATTGTAGTGGTTTGGAATAGAATATGGATTGATTTTTTGAATTTATATGCTTTGTCCACAAACCTTTAGAATGGGTATGTTCCGTAAGCTATCATACCAGTAGACTCGGGTCTTTAAGCTTATTCACGTTTAACAGGAAACTGTTAATGCGGAACCGTGATATCAAATTGTAAATTTATAGATTAAAACATCTTTTAATTAACTATTATACCAGAACATTATAAATTTAAATTAACTTGGTGCATACACATATGTCGCTAAACATTCATTATACACGTATACTATACGTATACGGTAAATTTGATTGCCACATAATTTTAGAATAAAACCCTTGATGGGCCTAAGTACGTCTTTATTGTTGTAACTCAAGTTAAATAATTAATTTATAAAATCAGGAAATAATCGGATACATGTGTCGGCAATATTTTTGGTTAGTTAGATAAATATCTTAATAATATACTGTAGCGCCCTTTAAACAAAATATTATATGTGAACACCCCCTCGAAAACGTATGGTGTAATAAATTGTTGTATATTCTGGTTTGGCTATATAGGTACATAACATATACTATTTATGTGATATATTAAATTGTCACTATTATTATTTGTATAGAGGGTAGATTATATCAAAATTACAAGGTTACATTGATGATTTTGTTTGACTCGGATAATATTTTTTTTCTTTCTGTTTATTGTATCACTATTGTTAAATTGGACATAACGTTCTATATACATATATATCATCCATTCATATATAGTTTCGGTTATAATGAATAGTAAAAGACAGGTAGCAAAGGTATATTATACCGTGTGGTAGCATATAGTATTTTATTCTCCTAAAGATAGGTACAAATATTTATAATATTTTGATGTTATATGATACAGTGATACACAATGATAAATTGAAAGCGTCATATTGTAAACATTATAACAATAACACATATGGCAACTTTTCAAATACTTGACATCTCTCTTATATACTTAGTATATACCCGTTTATTATTTGTGTACGCTTTTCATATTTAATGATTTTTTGAGATAAGGAAAGATGATCAGTTTGTACGCGGAGTATACTGTATATATATGTATATATATATATATGTGATTAACGAATGCAGGTTTTTAAACATACATAGGTACAAAACTATTTTTTTGTATAATTAAAATTTAAAAAAAAAACTGACTTTAAAACTAACCTAACCCTTTGATGGGTAATCATGATCAAAACTGAATTACGAAACTGTACTAGTAATCAGAAAGTCAATTACCGTATGCAAAACTCGTAAGACTCGTAAGTAATTAAGTAGTTCTAACCCCGTTGAGATTATCAAATTTGATTAGGAATTGCCGGAGTTACAGTTTAGACAAATGAATGTTTGCAGGATGGTCGAACATTGTGTTTCTTGGGCCAGAATCTACGCCATTGATCTGTGCATACGGACAAAACTACTCAATACCTGAAATAAAAATTCTTTTAATTCCTTAATGCTCTCCATTAAAAATTCGATTTGTACGATATGTGTATTGCAAATATTGCCATATTTCATACATATTTTTTAGAAAATCAAATAATTGGATATATATCTAAATGCATATCAATGCATATTTTAACATTTTTTCGTACATATTAAGATAATATGCTTTAGTGATGAGTGGCTGTTATATTTTCGGTCTTTGTGGTAAAAAGATCCACCGTTTTTCGTCTCTGAGAGCACCAACTAGCAACACCACCTTTAGGCATAATAGCAAAGCCGGTAGTTGAAATTGTAGTATCAAGACCGCCAGCAAAATCTGAATCACTGAAACAATCTAATTTTGATTGATCCCCTCGGATATTTGAGTGTTCGTTTTACAGCCGTTCAATAGTGCTGCATTTGTTTTTTTTAGATATTACCTGGCGACACTCAGAGCATACAATGTATATTCGGTTTAGTTGCCACCGAAAGATACTTCAACGTACTGTTTAAATCCATGGAATCCATTTCTTTGTGATTACATCTTGTTTCATTCACGTGAAAAATCCGATTTGTGGAACAGAAATCTGACTGATTACCTCTGTGTTGTCCATTGAATGGAAACCGCTGAAGAAAAAGATTCATCACTTGTGTCTTCAAATGAGTCGATTTTTAGGCGATCCGATCCATATATACCGACGCATTTAACGCTTTAGCCCACAAATTGACAGGCAGACACTTTGCATGTAACATAACATGTACTGTGCACCTTCAACAATTGTCCTCATTTTGCGCACAGCCAACCCATTTTGTAATGGCGAATATGGGCCTGTCTTTTAGTAAAAAGTGTCTTATCATATGCACTTGCACTTAAAACCTGAACGACTTGGTGGTAAAGTTTCCAGGCAAAAAAGCGTGCTGTGCCTGACGAGTCCAAGCTTTACCACCGAACTCGTCTATAAAATACACTTTACGAAAATGAGAGTGACCATATTTTAGAAGTAAAAAGAACAACCGCCAATTGATTTCTCTTGCATTGGCTCACAAAGATCCGTGTGGATTACCTCAGTTATTCCAACTACTTGCTCGTTACTAGAGGGGTGCGATGTTGTTTGCCAATTTTACATGCATCGCAAAACAAATCTTATTTCTTTGCACACACATTTCTTTCCATATATGTCCATTGCAA
>JANTEX010006673.1:0-10612 GCA_024741295.1 Macrocera vittata
GTCGGATCGGGCTTAAATTTTGGGTTTCGTATTTTTTTAGGTCTCCACAACTTCTGTGAAAACCAGAATCGAATCTGCTAATTAGGAAAAAAATCTTCTAACAAAAGTCTTTTTTTTCAATATAGGTGTTAGGGAGGCACTCTAACCTTTTGTTGGATTGGGCTCAAATTTTGGGTTTCGCATTTTTTAAGTCTCCAGCAAAAATATTCGAAATATATTATATTTTTAATAAAACATTCCATTATTCCATGTATCCACCATTTTCTTTAATAATTTGATCAAGTCTGTGAAAAAGGACTCGCAGGCTGCACGAACGTAAACTGACGAAATTCGTTCCTATTCCCGACGAATCGCTCACTTTAACAAGCCCAAACTTCCAAATTTTTTAGTGTAAGTCCTGACCTTTAGAATGGCCCAAATGGAAAAGTCCATTGGATTTGTATCTGGTGAATTCGAAAGCCATTGTTGAGCCGAAATAAAGTGTGGAACATTTTCTCTTATTCAAACGAGCTTTGTGTGACGGTTCTGAATCTTGCATACCACGGTCTGGAACCAACCTCCATCGCGTTTTTTACACTGTCAGTATCGTTGTAACAATTTTTGGTTCGGGACATGAAAATTTCATTCACTTCAAGTTGCTAGAGCTCTTTCACAATAGCTGAATTCGATTTTCTAGCCGAATAAAGCCCAATAACATTACTATGGATTTCAACATGCTTTATAACTTTTTTTGAGACGCAATAAACGGAAATGCTTTCATACACTCTTGTTGACAACTAAATAAACTAACAATATGTCCAACTTGAGCAAAATTCATTAAACGGTTTGACAGCTATAGCGGTTTGTTAGCTTCCTAAACTCTACCAACTGGATCTGACAGGTTGTGTATTCTACATCATCTATACTTCCAGGTTCACATGAGTTGTGGTATCAAAACGGCAAACTAGTGCTAATTGGGGTCATCCGCCAGTTGGATGGTGGCTCGCCACTGGAACCAACCAACCGTGTCCAAATTGGGAAGTACGGATTTTGGTTTTTAACGTAATATTTTAGGACGATCTACTGAGTAACTGCTGGTTGTCCCGGTTCTGCAGCTCCTTATCCGTTTACTGTTAACACTATATTGGCATTGCTACAATTATTTTGTTGATCCGGCATTACGATTTCATTTTGTAATATCAGGTGGATTTGATTTGTTGCGTATTGTAACGGTATTGGCTGATTATTTGCAAACGATTGTTGACCGGACATATTCTGCTGACGTTGAGTCAGAAAACAACATATTAACATTGATTCCGCTTGGTGCATTAGCATTTGCTGCCTGGAGATTATTATTCGTTCGAACATTAGAAGCAAGATTGCGAGCCTACGAGTTCATATTGCCTAGGTTTGTTGACTGAGTTGGCCTTTCATTCCAATTGTCATTTCGACGATAATCGTTACGAAACTTTGATTGTAACCCGAATTATTCTGTGCTTATCAAGCGAAAGGATAACGCGACACATTTTTCGATTCAAGGTCATCGACAAATGCGTGGTCACTTTTTCTTACGACCGTACTCGATAATCTGGCGCTCCTAAATGATATTATTGGCTGGCGCAATATTCAATATTTTAATATGAATTTATATAATGCAACATGTTGTAATATTTGAAATGTAGCCGGACAGATCGAGCGCTTCAACAGGCCAACCTACCTCATTTAAATTCTTTCTCTGATCCGATTTAAGACATTTTCACCGTCGATGATTAATTCTTTTGTATTGTTCCAAATCAAATTCGCCGATAGATTTCTATTTTGATTTGCTACAAAAAAATAAAAAAGACACTTTCATCAATATTTTATACAATTATTTCAATACCAATTTTTATTTGCTGTTGAACTCTTATTTTGCTTTATATATAATATAAATAATAAAATAACAAAAAAAAAAGATCTTATTGTGGTTATATAATTAAGAACTCATCTTTTATAATATTCAATGATCGATTATTCTTTCCATGCATTATATAATAATTATGTCTCTCATATAAACGAAAATCATTTTTAATCCGATAGAACATTCACCTACCTTTTATTTTGTTTTTGGAAATTTTTGGAAAAAAATTTCTGGTTCTTCGCACAGCAATCTGGTTGTTTTAATCTGAAATGTTGAGTGTTTCTGAAATTGATTGAGAAAATTGATAAAAGAATAAATGTGTTTTCAAATAATTTTCGCCAATCAGCAATCACACAGTGAGTCAAACCAAAAACTCGTCATTGTTGAGTTGCATTAACAAATCAATTAAAATCAAATAAATTCATTAAAAAAATAAACAAACACTAATCAGTATTTATGGGCATTTCGTTTTGATTGAGCCACATTGTTCAGTTGAACATAGACTTTCTTATGTTTCAACCGTTAATGTGATCTCAACAAAATAATGCACATTTTTGCCGATTAGAAGTTGTTGGTTTGAACGGTGATGCTATCTTCTTTTTTTTTGGCAATTGGAATTGGAGCCGATACGATACATTTTCATTCTATTTTTTGCTACTTAACCAAATTGACTTAAATACGAGCAAGTCAAAGTGTCTGTTCACCGTAAAATGCTGTAAAATGGATATAAAGTTTTTATTAAATTTGCCAACACAATAGTTCAGAGAGAGAAAATATTCAAAAATATGATTTCTAAGCTTCAGATGTTTGATTAAAAATAAACAAAATCAAAAAAACAACCTGAAACAAAGAGATCACATTTTTCCTTGGTACAATGGGGTCCCACCTTCAATCATCGTACGCTTTTGCAACACACAATCTCTGGCCTTCGCGAAATCTCAATTGTCGACCGCATCCACTTTAGACATGTGTGTGTGTGTTTGTCGTGCTGAAATGGGACACGTAAAAACATTAACTAGCAAACAAACCAGAAATTTTCCCAAATCACTTTCAATAACAAAATAATTTCAATGAACAAAAAAAAATGTTTTAACAAATATTCTATCAATTCAAAAATGTTTCGTGTCAATCAAAAATTCAAGAAACAAAATTGAAACCGACAATTTTTGTTAGCAAAAAATTAATAGAAAATCGGAAAGAATGTTAATCGATCATTTGAAATGCTTACAATTAAATAAACTACAACTACTGTTCATAAAATTAGAAAAATAACGATACAGACATTTTCAATGTTTCTTTACATTCGCTTTACATTTCTTCGAACCAAGCATTCTGCGAACTTTTGTGGCAGGTCACACAGAATTCCAACGATACACGACCACCTGACAAATGCAAACATATGCCAGGTGACGATGTAGACGTAAACGACGACGACGACGATAATGTCGGCAATGAATTATCCTTTTGCAATGATGCAATTGTGTTATTATTAAAATAATTGTGTTCATTGTTAACCGTACTTAGTATGTCATCGTTATCAATAGTATCTGCTGATGCCACCGCCACCACCACATCTGGAACATTAAACGGTGTCTCGTCATTCAGAATGTTTTCCCAATTGTCATAGGTATTGTGCAGTATATCATCACCGTCCGAACAGCGGCTATTTAAATAATCTGTAAATGAGAAATGGTCGTCGATTAAAGCGGGTGCCAGCGATAGCATAGGATCGGATCCAACCGTACCATTCGTGTCAATGTCTTCTTCGCTACACGATAAGGTTGTGGCCGTTGACGATGGTGTTCCGCTACCGTAGCACGAAACCGTTTCTTCACCCGTTTTATATCGATGTTCCATCGACTGTTGTTGTTCCGTTACAAAACCAAGTACCGATGATGTTATCGGTATTTTATTGCCCTGAATTGTCTTCAATAATGTCATGATTTCGGTTTGATTTGCAATTACACTTTTCAAATATAAACGTTCCTGTTTCAGTTTCTCCACTAAACCACACTGAGATTTCAGCGATTTGCGTAACGTTAGATTTTCCGTGCGAAAAATGTCCACATCATGTTCGAGCACGGCCAAGTGTTCCTTTTTGCGGCGTCGATTTTCGCGTGCCATCAATGCATTTCGATTGAAAACTTTCGGATTTGGTCGTCGTGTTGGTTGACGTTGAATAGTTTTGGTGGTGCCATCGGCGGATGATATCGATTGGTTTCGATACGTTTTTAAACGATTTGCAGTTGCAACGGCTGCTGTTTGTCGAGACGATGACGTCTTTGTTGCTGGAGAACGTTTGCCAACGTTGCTGGCTTGGGGTCGATACTCTTCGTCCGAATCATCATAATCCATGTGAATGGAATCGTCTCGGAATATTTCATCGTCTGTGCTACTATCGTCATCATTTGATGGCGAGTGTATAATTTTCTTTATGAATTTCGTGGACGCCATTTTTATATGGCGTGTCGTCGTAGTTTTTTTTTTTTTTGTGACACGAATTAAAGCACGTCGAAAAACAAGAAAATTTGTGCTAATTAAATGCTTTCACAATTCCTGGTTGGCTGTATTACTTACGGGATCGAAAAACGAATGTTACGACGATGTTTTTTTCGTTGAGCAACTTATTATTTTCACTTAAAATTGTAGATTTTTCATAGAGCAAAATGCCGACGATATGCGTGAATGCTAACCACTTTGCTGTAGAAAAATTGTGTGAAAAAGAAAAGATGGCCGAGCCTAGAAATGACTTCGGAACGGTTGAAATGGAATTTTGTAGAAATGCTGGGAAAAAAACAAACCTTTCACTATTTAAAACGAGGCGGCGTCGATAAAATTGTCAATTTTCGTTGCACAGTCCACGTGACCGGCTAACAGTTCTATTGTTTCTGGCCACCTCATCTCTCCTTTTTTTTCCGCACACACATTCGTCTAAACGCAAAATGTCATAATTTCAATGGGAAATTTTGTTTTTTAGAAAAAAAAATATTAAAATTAACTAAATTTGTACAGTATTTTATTAAATCGAATATTGCTGTGCTTTAGATAATATTGTGCGAAAACACACACTCATTATGAATTCGATAGGATTAATACATTTGTTTGCCGTGTGCCTGTGTGCCATTGGTTCGGCCAATGCAATTATGTTCAAATTGGAACCGAACGCACAAAAGTGTTTACGTGACGAATTACATGCAAATCAACTTGTGTTGGGCGACTACGAAGTAACAGATGCGCCCGGCCAACAAATTGACTATGTGGTATGTGTTGTGGCACACATTTTTGTGTACTTTCCAAAAAGAAAATGAAAAATTTGCCTGAAATTCAATGTGAGATCAAACGATTCGTTTTAGGTTAGAGACAGTAAGGGCCATATTTTGTCGCAGAAGGAACACATTACAAAAGGAAAGTTTACGTTGTCATCGGAAATCTACGAAAACTATGAAATCTGTTTCACATCAAAAGTGCCGCCACGTAAGTGTTTGATTAGCTACATAATATGCTTTGTATGTATAGAACCTTAAGATCAAAAAGTTCCCGGAATTTATTCAGAAACTTAAAAATACAAGATTATTCATCAAAATCGATATTATCCCCCTTCAATGTACTTATGCCAACGTGTGAAGTTTTGGTAAATGAAAAATGCATATATTTAGTTACGATACTCGTCGCTAGTGGCGCTAAAAGTTTTACCAAATGAATATATAGACCCCCAAGCTGATGAACCATTAATCGGCGGCGGCTAAAGTTGAAAATTTGTCTACGGTCGTCGGCTTATCGACTATAGTTGAAATAAAAAGTCGGCGGCTGGTGACCGGAAACCTATTGGCGGTCAGCGGCTAATCGGCTTTAGTCGATACAAAATGACGGCGGCTGGTTACCGAAAACCCATAGGCGGTTGCGGCTTATCGACTTCAGTCGATACAAATTGTCGGCGAGTGTTTAGATAGGTTCCGTGTTCAGTTTAGGGGTCTCGATTAGATTTGAGCACGGTGGTTATTGATCGTGGCTTCTAATTGTCAAAAAACTCGTAACAACCTTTCTAAAGTCATTTTGTTGGTAGCTAGGCAGGAGTATATGCGTATCCCAAAACAGATGAATCATATCTTGTGTTGTTAGTTAGGCAATTTGCCGGCGCGGATGATTGTTGAAGGGACCCCCTAACAAACTTTTGCCTTAACGATTTTGGAAGACTTCCTAAATGTGGTGGTTAAAATAATTATGACATTTCCGATGGGGGTTAATTTATTGACGGAAAGGATCTCCAACAAACACCCTCAGGAATTGAGCGGAAATAACCGTCATTCAACTATAAGTGGCCAAAAATCAACCGAAAGTGGCCAGAAATAGTCCAAAATTCCTCGCCGTTTCCTGGTAACTTCCGGTCAATTATCAGTAACTTCTGGCAGTTTTTTTTCAGTCGCATCCTGACCAACTCTGACGGATTTTTGGTCTCTTTTAGGTGGTTTAGCTCTTTCTGGTCATTTGTGTTCGTTGTTTGGCAATTTAAATTTTTAAACTACTTTCGAACAATATCCGTCCACTTTTTGTCGATTTTCGGTGACAACTGGAACTTCGTTGGACGATTTTCGGTCAATTTCGTTTCTCGGTCATTGCCGGTCGTTTCCTTGTCATTTAAAATCTAGTCGGAGCCGTTCACTTTCGTTTATCTCCTGGTTTCATTTTCAAGTCGTTTCGATGTCATCTCCTGTAGTTTCTCGTTCAATGCCGGCCGTGTTAACTTTCAGTTCCCAGTTACTTCTGGATGTTTCCTTCTTACTTCCGGTCGCTTCCTGACCAACTGGGATCAATTCGTGGTATCTTCTGGTTGTTTACTGATCAGTTATGGCTTTTTCTGGTCATTTGCGATCGTTTCCTGACAACTTTCGTGCGCTTTCTGGTCACTTCCGGTCATTTTATGTTCTCCCCCGTTCGTTTCTTGGACACTTAGTTTCTCATATATTTTCTGCTATTTTACTAATATTCTCGCTAACTCGATCGAATTAACAAATATCCCTCTCCCGATGACGTGCTTAGTTAACTCGATTAAACTCGAAAATATGTCCGACTTAACTCGACTCTGCTTGCACCGAACGTGAGCGGGGCTTATAAACTTAGATAATTACATCTTTTCAAAATAGTTCAAAACGCAATTGAGTCTAATAAACGCTGCAAAGCCTAACTGCATTGAACACTACCCAGATACAGATATAATGTAAGTTGGTAAATTAGGAGTAGTCGATGAACTGTTTATAACGGCGGCGGCAGATAATTTATCAATCGACGGCGGCTCATCGATTAGCCGACTGGTACCGGCAGCGGACGACTATAATCGAAAAATTAGCAATCGGCGACGGTTCATACCCGTCAAACCATGTTGCTGCAAAGTGCTCATGAATTTGCTGTATGAGAAACATTACAGCAACCAGCAAAACAAGAGAACAACCCAGCAACAAATCCAGCAAATGTACAACAAACGCCCAGCAACATGTTTCTGCTAGGAGAACATTCCAGCAACCGATCAGAAATCTGTTTCCGATGGTTTTCTGTTCCCTTTAAATTTCTGTGATCATTGCAGAGACATGTGTTTATGTAAAAACATGTGCCCGTAGCAGAAACAACTGGTTTGACGGGATATATTAGTCGACAGCATGCGACATCGGCCGACTTTAACCGAAAACTTACCTATCGGCGGCGGTTAATCAACAAGTATACGCCAGTCGATCTAGTAGACCAAAGTCGGCTAGGGGTTTTTTTTTAATGGTTCAAAGGCCGTTAGGCCACACAGGAGCCGTGGATTCAGGATTCAACTACCATCTATAATCGAATTCCATTCAAATTCAAGTACTTGTAAATACTTCGCCTTATGTCCACCTAATACTAGATGTCGAAGATTTTCAGGCTATCCCTACCAAGTGGGTTCCTAGGGCACACCGGTGTACAATGGTCCACCGTTCCATACATTTGGCAAACCGTACACAAAGGGCTTGCTTCTATGTTCATTCTATTCCATTGCGTGCCACGTGGTTAGATAAAATCCTACTGAACATTGATGCAAACGATCGACAGTAATATAAATCATACTTAAACCAAGAGTTATGGGATACTTTTGGAAAAAATCGAGTAACAATACCGGCCTTTTTCACCCGTGTTCCACATATCTTTGCAAACTTTAACAAGATCACTCTTAGGTATATGATACAAATCGGCTATTTTACAATTAGTATTTGGATAATTAAAACCCAATGAACCATCCTTAGCCAAACTATCAGCACGTTCATTACCAGAAATACTACAATAGGATGAAACCCATGCTAATGTTATAAATGTATTGACGATAGATAAGTCTCAAATGCACTGTTTAATATGATAAACAATAGTCATTTCCCTTGATGATACAATATAGAAACGATGACCACAGCGCACTAGCAACATTTTGGTATATGTCTGTTGGAATGTTCCTCAGCTTTTCAACCATTTCCGTTGAAGTATGTAAAACAAACTGAATACTATCCAAGTGAAAATTAAAACCAGCGATACATACACCTTTAGCTCTTATAAGTGCTTTTTCGCAAACGAATTGCAATCATACCCGAATTATTTATTAAAATAGATGAAATAGTTCCATAGATGATGTGTGTGTGTTGTTCTCATGAAACCCATTGCAATACGTAGACTTGCCATTGAATCCGATCTAATTTTACAAAATGACATACACCGGTAGTATAGCTACAGCTCCATATTCTAATACGGATCGGATAGAAACGTTGTAGTTGATGGACATTTTTGGGAACTGAAAATCCGCTAATTGCTTCGGTCTTTGCCGCTGATGGCTGGAAATGCCCATCCTCGATGACGTGTCTGAGAGATTCTATGCGTTTTTCCATTATTTTGCATTTTGTTTATTTGATAATCATGCCATGTTTTGCTGCGACTTGCAGCATTTTGCGTAACTTTTGTAAATTTTATTCTTCCTCTTTTGCTGGTATTGTCAAATCGTCGATGTAAATCAATATCGTACCGTCGCGTACCAATTGATGAAAAACCGTGTTAATGAATCTTTGGAATACAGCTGGTTAGTTGCATAATCCGAATGGAACTTTTTTTTAAATTGATGCCGCCCATCTGGTGTCACAAATGATGTAAATTTCTGACTGCCTGGTTCGATGTCAACATGAAAAAACCCATTCTTAAGGTCCAGTGCAGTATACAATTTTGCATCGTCCTTGTAAAATGTCCTCGATAAGTGGCAGCAGATATCGATCCTTGATGAAGTTTTCATTTAATTTTGTGAAATCGACACATAGTATTCGTGTGCCATCTTTCTTCTTTACTAGCACTATCAGCCTGAAATATTGTGACTTGCTTTCGACTATGATGCCATCTTTGAGCCATTGCTTGACTTGGTTAGCCGCAATTTTTCTTTCGCAAACCGCCAATCGGCGTGGTTCTTGATGCACTGCGATATTGCTCTCCAAATCGATTTTAATTTGGATGCATGACTTATCGAGCTTTTCTGGTGTATAGTTATCGATCATGTGCCGGACTTTTTCTTATTTTCTGCATTATTTATATGTGACATATGATCGTTGTCATTGGTCAATGCGATAACATCAATACGACCGATAAAACCCGTCTCAACGATTGTTATAATTATTCTTCACGGATGGTTGTCTGTCTGCCATTCCGTATACAGTTTTGAATTGTTCGTATACCTTGAACTTAGCTTTCAGTTGTTCCATATTCGTTGTCTCATATAACATTTTTTTTTTATGTTTCTGAGGTCATCTTGAATTCCATTGATCACATATGTCACCAGTGAAGTCGCTTTACGCCTATACTGTTGTTGTTTGTGGACGCTAATGCTATATACTCTCTCTGTAAATTCCAGCTTTGGTGTCGCCTTTAATTTGTCCCAGTTCGTAGCGTTCGTACTTGTGTTAATTGCTAGCTTTGCCGCGCCTTTAGCAAGTGCCTCACGTATAAAAAATTGTGTTTGTCGGTCCACCTGCACACGATTACAATACTCTCGAATTCCTACAGCCAAGTGTCGACGTTTTTCAATGACTCCCCATAAAATGTATCAAGAACGTCTTCATCGTCGTTGAATGAGAATGTGGTAATTTTGTATAAGTTTTCGTTTTATTATCGTTGCTCGTTTTGTTGTCTTTGCTTTGCGTGTCGTTTTCGTTGCTCGTTTCGTCTTCTCTTATCGTGTCATTTTCGTTGTTCGTTTTTGTTTTGTGTATCGTTTTCGTTGCTCGTTTCGCTGTTATAAGGATACAATTCGTCGCCCTCGTGCTGAGGTGCTGCTCCTACCTCAACCGTTGCTTTCAATCTTGAGTTGATAACATCATTTATTAACTTAATAATGCCGGTCGTTTTAGCTCCATGTTCGTTTAGGGATATTAGTCGTAAATCATCGTCCCTTTTTCGCTGACTTAAATGCTACTTCGTAACTTGTTTTAAGATTGCCGACTAAGTAAATGATCGATGTTGGGTTAAATCCTGACGGACAGCTTGATGTTGGTTGGGTAGACATTCAACAAAATTATTTCGTTTGATCCTGATTTGATGGCGATAGCTTGTTGTTCGATTGGTGTCATTTGGTTGTGGTTTTGGTAGCGTGATTGACTGATATCATTAACAAAAATGTATTGAGCGGATCAAAAAGCGATGCCCAACTCCTCGGCAATCTTTCTAATTTTCAAATTGCGGTTTACGGTCATCCAT
>JANTEX010006784.1:0-10938 GCA_024741295.1 Macrocera vittata
GTTCGACTCCCACCGGACGCCTGATATTTTTCAGAGGCAAAGTCTTCCTAATGAGCATCTTCTCAAATTCAACCATACACAATGTTATGTTCTCCGGCCAAAACGGTGGAATTTTTGTAGAAAATAGAAAATCATTATTTTTTTTCAGCTTTGAATTTTCTTCAACTTTATTTTCCTTATCGCTAGTCGATACGCTTTCGTTCTTTGTTCGTTTTCTTTCCATGCAATATTGTAATCAATCCTTACGATTTTGTGACCAGATTTTCCGCAAAACAAACACGTAAAACTTCACCTTTATTTTTCACTTTAGTTTTAAATGCCGAATCCTTATTTTTGACGATTTCGTAATTAATTTTGACTGTATCAATGATATAGTCACTTCTGTCCACTGATCGTGTTTCGAGTGCAACAAATAAATTATTGTAGCTACGCAGCAAACTGCTTACAATTACCCTTCGCCCAGGTCACTTAATTTCTGCAACAAATTCATGAGTACACTTAAATGCTCCTCCATCCTCACTCATTCTTAATTCAATACGACGTACACTACTGATTTTGTTGGTCATTGAGTCCTCTTGATGAAATGTTTCCAATGCTGTCCACATTTATGTCGCTGTGGTTTTGTTTCTAATATAGCGCAATTAGTTATCTTCGACAGATAAATTCACGCGTGAGCCTGATCATTACGCATTTTCAAATTGTCGATTCCGATCGAATTCAATATTCTCAGTTCATTCAGGTTTTTCTTCAATCAAAATACTCCATAATTTGTCATTATTTTCAAATTAAATAATTGTTATTGTTCAATTTAACGATTAACACCTTGGCTGAGTCTGCCATATTGTTTATGTTTATGTCATTAGTATTGCAGATTCTACAAAGCCTATATATATATATACATACTTATTTGATATTGAAAAAACCATATATAAGGATACACTTATAAAAGCAATTTTGCTTTATGCACTCGCACTTTTTCCGTTTTCACAGAAAACAAGCCAACTCGTTTTTTGTGGCACGCTTATAATGGCCGTGTGTGAACGGCAATTCAGCATACGGTCGTTGTAAGCGCGACAAAAATCGAGCTAGCATGTCTTGTGTGAAAACGGATGAAATTGCTCCTTTTCGAATTGTATCAAGTTAACAAAGTATTTTCTCTGTTTAAGCTTCGCACAGCTTTTAATTCACCTTTTAGCAGAACATGATCTTACAATGCGTACACAGATCTGCCTCGCGCTGTACCGGTTTATTTCGTATTTATTTTTTGTAATTTTTAAGTGAAACTTTTTGGTTTGAAATAACGGACAAATTTTTTCGGTAGCTCGTTTTTCTGTTGTAGCTCAGACTTCAAGCTAAAAACCTTTCTTATGTCTGTTTCTAGAACCACCGATTCGGTTACTTCCGAACAAATTATTGGCCACTTTCGGATTTTCTGGTCATTTCATCCACTACCTTACCAGCAAAATTTAAAGAAATTTCTAATTAGTTTTTCCGCCAACTGGGAAATATGTATTTTTTTGTTTACAATTCTGAACGGCAGGGTCATTCACTTAAATGCTGTTGACAGTTCACGGTTAAAAAAATAAAAAGTGTGAAAATAAATCAAAAACTTATAAAAATTCATCGTTAATCATTCAATTAAATTGAATTTAATTAAATTTCCAATAACTATTCAATAATGGATTCAAACTTTAGTACAAATTTACCGTTTAGTGATAATTCGGCCCGAGATGTATGGGTTTTTGGCTATGGAAGTCTAGTGTGGAAAGTTGATTTTCCCTACGAAACCTCTTTGAACGGTTACATTAAAGGATACGAAAGGAGATTTTATCAAAATAGCATTGATCACCGTGGCACACATGACAAGGTATAACCCTCACATTAAATTCCAATCAAATACAAAACAGTCGTGAAACTTGTAACAAATTACAGCCCGGTAGAGTTGTTACACTGATTCCATCATCCGATAGCACATCACAAGTATGGGGAGTAGCATACAAATTAGCCGATTCGAAAATAAACGAAGTACTCAGTCACCTTGATTACCGAGAGAAAAATGGCTACGAACGTCACACGGTAGAATTTCATCCATATCCGCATCGAACGGTCAATGAATCATCTTTTTCGTCGTCTACTTCGTCATCATCGAGCACAATGAATATCATTATTTATGTAGCAAATAAAGATAATGAATCGTTTGCTGGTCCAACGGATATTTGTGATATTGCCAATCAGATTTACGATGCATGCGGGCCAAGTGGTACAAATCGTGAGTATGTCTATCGATTAGCCGATGCAATGCGAACACTGTTTCCCGGCCAAAATGACCAGCATCTATATCAATTAGAGTCAATGTTACGGCAACGCGAGAAAAACGAAAACCATTGATGCCAAAGTATTCCATTCCATTTGTTAACGAGTCAAATTTTCGAAAAACCACATAGCTTCGCCAAAATTCCACGGATCCACATAAATAACGCGCAATTTTTATTCGAATAAATTTTTGTTAAATAATGACGACACACACATATACAAACACAAATTCGATTTGCTGTCTGCTGTAAGCTTATTTTCCTGTTTTTAACACGAAACACGAAGAATATTCAAGAAACGCACCACAGAATTAAATTGTTCGCTTTTAAAGCCCATGCGCAACGCATTCGACTTAATTTTAGACTTTGAATTTCTTCATGGCCAAGTCCACCTGTAACTGTATCAATTCTTTATTTTCGTCGAATATTTCACAGGCCAACAGGTTACGTTTCTGTTCGAGCAATGAGTTCTCTTTCAGATAGTGGGCAATGATTCGTGTATAGTCAATGTCTTCGAAGCCGGCTACCGACGCGATTGCATTATTGTTTGGCAATGACTGCTGTTGCTGTTGCTGTTTTGAATTGGCATTCCGTACCGTTTCTTTTAGTCGAACAATTTCGGCTCGTTCACTGTTTATTCGAGCCTGCAATTGACTTTTCCACTGGGCCAACTCCATGTTCTCCAATTGTAATCGTAATAAATTCGAAAATTCCGGATGCGTGTCGGGCAGCATCAGTAGACCACTTTCGTGTATGTAAATGTTGGTGACACTGTTTAGGGCGGCTTGTATTTGTTGTTCGTCCGGTTCGGTGGCTTCTGGTCGATCGTTTAGTGGTTCTTTGTGGGCTTTATCTTCGATGGCCGATGTATTTTCCGGTGTTGCTTGTGGTGTGGTTTTTGTGCCGGTGTTTGTTGTCGATTCGGTGGATACCATTGTCATTGTTTTCAGTGATTCGTCGTCAGAGCATGAAGATTTCGTTTTGCGTAGATGCAATTCGATTGATAGATCTGCGTCAACGGTATCGTCTAGACTTTTGTGTGTTTGATCCTGTTTTTTCTCGAACGTGCGTAATTTTCGCTGTAAAAAATGGAGAAAAAAAGCGGACGGTTATATAGTGATCAGGCTGGGGATCAGAGTCCTGGAGTATAATAAAATATAAGCGATTTCAGTGTTGCAAAGCAAACGTTTTGATATTTCAGTGTGTCAATCTAATAGAGGTCAGAACAACCTGTATACGATATCGAGACACGTTACAATTTTATCAGGCTGTGTTGGTTTTATTTTGGAGTTTTGTAGCAGAAGTAGTTCGATCTTATTTGTGCTAATTTCTCTCCAACAGATGTCTGATTCATAGTGTTTGAGTTTGCAGCTTAATATAATCTGCTAGAGCTTCCGATGATAAGAAAGGCGGTAATTCGAGCCTAACCTCGATGAACATGGGTCGTAAGGCTCATCCAGTCCGAAATAAGCATACGCTTTTATATTAGAATCATCGGCGGATCTGCCAACAGGCGTGACCAACGATAAGTCCTTATTGAGACTGTTAGATACAATTCTAGCTTCCCATTCGTTGCCGCAGAAAAAACGAGGAACTCGTTTTGTGCCAAAAATGGGAGATCCCGTTTTCAATGGTTTAGCAAAACAGTCATACCGGAGTGCGGCCATACAGCATATGAACTACTTCGATCATCGGTGACAATGAGATAATAAACAAAATTAACCTGGTACCCAATCAGAAGCGCTTCAATTTAAATTGTCGAAAGCAAAAACCTAACGAACCGGTCGTAGATTTGCAAAATTTGAGCGCATTCTGTGATTTGCAGAGGTGCGCATTCTGTGATTTGCAAAACGGAAGTCGAGGTGCAAGGTGCAGTTTGGCGACCCCTAAGTACTGCCGATTGGCTAGAACAAAAGTTGGTAGAGGGTTCCCTTATTCTGATTACCTCCAATTCCGGCCCCTTAGCGGCTGCGTCGCTAAAGTGCACTTTACCCGGATCTGCTTCGTCGGTTTAACGTGTCGTAAATCAAAATACCGAATTCGTCTCCATCTGAATTCCTTTCGAGATCAAACGAGTCCATGCTTTTCACGAATAACCAATTAGTCACGGAACTCGATTGTTGGGAGGCTATTGAGACTCTGTTGGTCTCGGATTACACTCGAGTCGACTGAAGAAAACTCAGTCACGACATCAGACCTCTTAAAAGAAAAATGGAGTAACTCATAAATCTAAGCAGAAACTATGTAAGGTAGAACCAGAGACAGCGCATAACAGGTCTACAAAAACCAGTAGCCTACTTAAGATCGTCATAGGTACAGAAACGTTAAAACAGAAAGCACAAACAGTATGACTAGCTAGGCTGCACTGGTCCAGGCTAAAACAAACAGGGATTCTAAGAAGAGAAAATAAATGTCATGGCTGGCAGTCTTTGAAGGCATGCCATATTCTTGTTTAAACTCGGAATTGGAGTCTGTTCAGACAAGTAATTTTCGGAGAATTGTTGAGAATGCCGAAGAAGGCTATTCATCAGGACGTTCTTAGTGGTTCATTTATTTAAAGTGATTACTACACGGAATAAGTTGTCAGGAATCGACCACAAGTGATTAGAAAACGCTTGAATTATACTATGGTTGCCTGCTAAATTTCGGTAGATTCATGCTGATTTCTGATCCGTCTAATTTTTTTTTGGGTCACTTCCGGATCGTACCCATTTTTAATCGATTCCAAGATGGAATCGGTAAATTGGTAAGACGTACCGAATTGTGGTCGACGCGAAATTCCGGATTTGATGATTTCGGATAATGGAACGGCATTTAAATTGGCGGCAATTCAGGAATTTTACAAGATGATTGACGGCACATTTTCACCCATCTAGCAATAGGCAAGCGGAACGGCTGGTGTAATTCGTTCAAAAATCATTGTCAACATTAGATTTGGAAAGCGTGTCTATTATTAAGACTTCAACTGAGACACTACATCAGTCCGTTGTACTAAACCCCAAAGACACTGTTGCTCTAGCGCCACCGTCAAACCGATGCGACTTTTGAATAAAATCCAAAATCTGCCTCAACGGTATCTTACTAATCTCTCCTGGGATACATGAGTATCTGTCAAAAGTTTTCAATCTGGTCTGTCCAAAAGCTGACGAAATCAAGAGCAGTTTACTGCTCAATACCACAATATGGACACACGTCACTATCGTTCTAAGATGTTTTTGAAATGGGCAGTGTCCCATGTGTGCCAATCAGCATCATTAGCTGCCTCGTTCCAAGACCTAGTAAGTTCGACTATGCTCACCGCGATAATAGTCTTCTATATCCCTGGGTAAGCCATTAAGCGTGAAAGCCACATCACAGGTTCAGGATCATGTCCTGGCCCGCTGATCGGCGCTCTCATTCTAATCAACGTCTAAATGACGAGGAACCCAAACAAGTTTATCTGTGCTTTTGCATGCGCTTGTTCAAAGCCTGAAAACACTCCTTAACTAATCAAGTACAAATAGTAAAAGAATTCAAATCTAGATCAATCGGTGTAGCACTCCAACGTTGCAGTAGATCCTGCTAAAACTTTTAAGTAAGCTAATTCCTCCTACTTCAAATCCTAACTGCGAAACGGCGATCAAGATGTATCGTTCGGCAGACTAGAACGACTACGTACAGTTTATCTGGCACATTAGGCAGAATATGCAGGATAGCCGGAGTTTGGAAAGATCTTTACGTCCCTTCCAAACATCATTGAGAGTCAGTCTAATAACTGACCTCAGGCTGCTTGATCTGTAGATTCAGTGGTAATAGATCCAGAACAGCATGCAAAGCAGCAAATGGTGTAGTTCACATGGTACCTATTGTGACAGGGTATCCGTGTGAGCTGATCTTTACCTGTGGCCACTTCAGTACGTGTCCACCAAACAACAGCCCCATTTGTTAACACAGATCTTACCACGGCTTGATAAAGCCAAAACAGGCCTTCGGGGTAAGATCCCCCATGTAATGCCGACAACTTTCCTACACGCAAAAAAAAAAACATTCTGTGATTTTTAATGCCGCAGAGAAGATGATCTTGCCAACTGAGCTTTCTATCAATAATGACTCCTGATAATTGGTGTCATCCTGGGCTCACGTCTTTTGTTCGAGAACAAAACCACATCAGATTTTGCCGGGTTTACAAAAAGACCGTTCTTCGCGCACTTACAATCAACGATCCCTAGTGCCCTCGAGATCAGCTCTCCAACCGTGTTTTGACATATGGCGCTGATCATTATAGCGAGATCATCAGCATAGGCTTGACTATAAAAGCCGTTCTCCATGCATTGCAGGGGTCTAGTCTATAAGACATGGCCCATATACACGAGGCACTGTAGCTAAAACACTGGATAGGAAATCGATCAGCAGCGAGATAAAACCGTGAGAAGGTGCACAGATTATAGTCGTCGAAGGTTTAAAATTCCCAGCTTGTTTACTGTCTCAGCGTACTTCACGTAAAGTACAAAAAGTTCAACAACGGAAATTTTAAAGTTCTTTAAAGGTCAAAAGAAAGTCTTAAAACAGAAAATTGGTGAATTCGTTCAACGTCACAACGAGGTCTCAGAGGCTATAATGACCATTAACATCGATCACATGTCAATGGAAAAATTGAAATCTACGGACATGATGCCTCGATACTGTATTGGCGAAACTGTGTCTTGACTGAGAAGCAAGATCAGGACTGCTGCATCTAATGGTGTAATAGGTAGAGGTAGATGCTGGATCTATCTCTACAGTGGGTCAATCCAATGTCCCAAACACAGGCATCTACACATTCCGGTCTCCCTGGTTCATCAAAGCATGAGCAACTGACTAGCACTTCAACTGGTCGCACAACGGTGACTCAATCGGTACCTCACACGGATCTGGATTTAATCGGCTCTAAGCCATCAAAATCCAATTGCTAAGTCCATTGGATTTTTTCAAGTTAACCATCATCATACAAAGGCCGCCTTAGACACCCTGTCTCGAAGGTTCACTCGAGATAACATTGGTGTGGTCTTTATCCAAAAACCTTCGATAAATAATAAAGTAATCAAAGGATTGCCTACTAAAAACTGTAAGCTAATCTATGACAACAGTCATGATAGTTTTAGAGCTTGTCTTCCGGATAGAAATGATATTACCTAATCACTTTCCAATTAGAGAAAACTGCAAACGTAGCCTGGTGGCTACTTTGGCCACGATCACTATATAAAACGAAAGCGAGAACTTGTTTTAGCGACTGCTTACATGCCTGGTGACACACATAAAAGTCCCTCGACAGATTTTAAAAAAATTTGTGGAGTGTTATAAAAATGCGCACCACGAAATATGGGAGAGCACAGATACAAATACAAGGGATGAGTCTCTTTTAGAATTTTTGGTAATGGAAGACATTGAAGGTTTAAATTCTGGTCTAAAAGACGTTGGATATAACCATTGGTAAAGGAAGAATAGCATCTAAAATTATCAATTGGCATGTGTCTGATGAACCCTCGATGTCTAGAAACCGATGTACCAGACAAGGTAAAATATAGATCTCCTTGCTTGACAGAATGGAGCTTATACAAAAGATTTCTGATGGCAGGTGTAGAGAGGTTCGAGGAAGCACGAGACGTAATCAGATTAAACACGATGGCGGATCGACTAAGGGAAGTCATCATTGAGGCTTACAAAGAAAGCTGCCCCCCTAAGACTCGAAATAGGAATGATGATGTTCCTTGGTGGTCTGATAAACTGGCTAGGTTGAGAAACAGAACCAGACGTCTCTTTAATGAAGTAAGATGTCAAGGCACACGAGATGAATATAGGAAGTGTCCCTAACCATTTATAATAAAGAATTAAGGATAGCTAAACGAAAATCTTGGAAAAATTCTGTGCAAAAGAGTCAGTTACACAAAGTCCTATGATAAAGCCTAATGGAGAATTTACTGAAAACCTCCTGTCTATAGGAGCTCCTACTTCATATACACTTTCATAAATGCAGTATAGTTAGTGAGGAAAAAAATACTGAACCTAACCTCAATAAAACAGATCCTAATGAAGACTGGGAAATCGCAGAGGAAGTCATCACTCTAGCTGTGTGAACGGCTACTTAATGGTTGACGAACGTGACGAGTTTTAAATATGTACCGCGAACGGCGCTGCCTATTATTACCGTTTTCATTCTGTAAAGAGTGCTTTGAATAAAAGTTGAAATCAAAACGCCTGATTTTAATTACCAAATTTCTTAAATACAATCCATTAATGAACATTTGGTCCTTCGAGCCGGATAAGATCAGTTGACTTATTTCGATTATTCGTGAGATCGTAAATTCGCAACTGACGATATAAGCTAGCATCGCAATAAGCTACCGCAATCTTGTTACGCCGTGTAACCGCGCCATTGTTTAATGGAATTTGTGAAAAATTGTTTTTCTCGTTTAACTATCGAATCGAAAAGAATAATTTCGTACCAGTTATTCGTGTGATATTGCACCTGACAATATCTACCGCTGCGCAATACTTTACAGTTCTTGAAACTTGGAACAATTGTCGGTGTTTGCATGTATATATACGATTTATGCCCGGTTTTGAACAGTGATATTGCATCTGACAACATCTTCCGTTGCGCAGTGCTCTACAAATCTTGGAACAACTGTCGTTGTTCGCATGTTATACGGTTGTGGCCGGTTTTGAACAGTGATATTGCATCTGACAATATCTAGCGCTGCGCAGTGCCACAAAACTCGGAATAATTTCCGTTCAAGGCGGACGTGATCTCGCGTGGTCTGCTTCCTGCAGATTTGCGCGATAACGAAATGTGGTGGGAGAGACCGAAAAGTTTTTTTTTCGATAGCGGTTCACGCGAACGAGAAATTGTTTATGTTTCGAACACGGATTTACCGGAAATTAAGGACCATAGTGTGGCCTTACCGACGGCAAAGTGCGATTTTGAGCCGTTAACGAAACTTTACAAATTTGGATCTTACCGTAAAATCCAACGAATTATGGCATATGTAGTGCGGTTTGTGAACAATGCGCGCAAGAAGACGGTAAAACTATGCGGTAATTTGACAATTAGTGAAATTCGAAATGCTAGTTTGCTGTTGATTCGTTTCGTTCAACATGATGTGTTCAAAATTGAAATACGCGAAATTAAACGTGGTGATCGATCTTCCGGCAACAAGCTGTGGAATTTGAACCCATTCATTGACTCAGATGGATTGATTCGAGTCGGCGGACGTCTCAAAAACGCTGAAATCTCGTTCGATCGGCGGCATCAAATTATTCTACCGGAAAAGCATCACATCACTGATGCTATAATAGTTGCATTACACATCGAGAACTTGCACATTGGGCAGTCGGGCCTACTGGCCGTAACAAGACAGCGTTACTGACAGATAAGGTAATTAGATCGTTGTGTCAAAAATGTGTCCAGTGTTTCAGAGCTGCGACACCAAAGGTCGAGCAATTTATGGGCGATCTTCCCGGTGATCGCGTCAATCCGGCCTCGCCATTCGTAAAAACGGGTGTCGATTATGCCGGCCCTGTGTTTATTCGTCAGGGTCAACGAAAGGCGCCTCCTGTGAAGGCGTATGTGGCGATATTTGTCTGTATGGTGACGAAGGCCGTCCATATTGAACTGGTATCAAACATGTCGACGGAGGCATTCATCGCTGCATTGCAACGATTCGTTAGTCGTCGAGGTGTTATCGTTGACTTATATTCGGACAATGGCACGAATTTTGTCGGGGCTCGAAATGAATTGGCAGAGCTTTGCCGATTGTTTAATTCGGAGCAAACTAAGTCGGGCATTCATCGGTTTTGCGTCGAACGTGAAATGAAGTTTCATTTCATACCGCCTCGTGCGCCGCGCCGAATTTCGGCGGCTTGTGGGAAGCGGCGGTGAAGAGCGTTAAGTATCATTTGAAGAAGTTCATTGGCGAGTGTGCTATGACGTACGAAGAATTATGCACGCTACTCGTCCAGATCGAGAGAATCTTGAATTCGAGGCCATTGACTGCACAATCGGAGGATCCGAATGATTTGTCGCCCATCACCCCGGCACATTCTCTAATTGGACGTGAAAAGGGCGCCATTCCAGAACCATCCTTGGAAAGTTTCAAGAAGAATCGATTGTCTCGTTGGCAACTAGTCCAACAGATGAAACAACAAAAACAATTTTTGGCGACGATGGACGTGGGAATATTTGTCGCAATTGCTGCAGCGCCCAAAGCAATACAAGGAAGTCGTCGATGTGAAGGAAGGGATGCTGGCTCTAATACGTGAGGACAATCTCGCCCCGAGTCATTGGATTTTGGGTCGGATAGTGAAATTGTACCCAGGTACCGACAGTGTTGTTCGGGTTGCTTCGCTTCGAACGAGTAAGGACCAGACCAAGCGACCTGTAAGCCAATTGTCTATATTGCCGTTGTCTGTTGAAGCCGAGTCTTCAACCGGCGGGAGTATGTACGAACGGCTACTTAATGGTATTATAATATTGTTCTAGTGCGTGTGAGCGCGGACAAGAAAAAATGTATTCTCATCACCGTTTTCATTCGGTAAAGAGTGCTTTGAATAAAAGTTGAAATAAAATTAAAACGCCTGATTTTAATTACCAAATTTCTTAAATACAGTC
>JANTEX010006895.1:0-10937 GCA_024741295.1 Macrocera vittata
AAGAGTTTTTTCATAAGTTTAAAGTTTGGTTGTGAACCAAGCCTAAGAGTTTGAAAGTTTTAGAAAGTTTGGTTGTGAACCCAGTCTAAAGTTTCATTAAGCTTGGTTGTGAACCCAGTCTAAAGCATCAGTTCAGTTTCAAACTATATTTCAGAACAACATAAACGCACTCGTTTTCGTTAAATTTTTGACAACCCGATGTTTCGTTAAAAAAAAAAAAAAAACAAAACCCAAACAAATAAAAACCGCTGCATGCACCGCACCCCACTACGCTCCGGCTCCACCCACCATTGTGGAAATTGTTTTGTGAATATTTTCAGTTTTTCGCAACGAAAAATGCAAAACAAATTGTTTTTGCTTTGCCTGATCTTTGCCATCGGAATAACAAGATCTGTACAATTTTCCGATAAATTTGACGAAGAACTGTTCCTGAAGCCATTACCCAGCGGGCATGTGAACGCATATTTTCAATTCACCACAAATTGGTTGATAAACCGAAACGATAGTCGTAAGTACGGCCTGAACCTTTTTGAACACACCAGCAATATTACAATTTTGTCACATAAATATAGTTTTGCACACCCATTTGGTTGCTCGGCCAATTGCCGAAATATTCCTGCACTATAACATCAAAGAGCTACATGTCAGCCTTACGCATGGCCTGTGGCGTTACGACAACTGGGGCTATCCGGTTGTCGATGCTCCGTCCGGTGCCGAAATTTGGGCTTGGTTCAGCGGCACCAATCTGACTGATGCACAAGTCGATGCCCAATGGAAAAACTTATGCGGCACCCTGTCCGGTCTACTCTGTGCATCGCTCAGTTTCATTGACAGTACCAATACGCTGAAGCCTGAATACTCATTTCGGCCGCAGTACACCGATGCACAGCCTGCGTCCGCCAACAACAATCGACACATTCGCTATGCAACGTTACCACGCGAAATTGTCTGCACCGAGAATATGACACCGCTCAAGAAACTGTTGCCGTGCAACAATGCCAATGGATTTGCATCGTTGCTGAGTTCGGGATTCATTCACAGCACCAACTATCATTCGTTGGGATTGCACATTCGATCGCTGTGCAGCAATGGCGATGACGCTGGTGAACCATGTCGACCGGCTCGCATGGAAATTCGTCAGTCCGTCAATCTTGTCTTTGACAAACAGCTTATCAGTCCGAATCAAGATTGGTCATTGCGTAAGATGTTTGGACAGGGTCTGGCGGACACCTGCTATTTGGCCGATACCAGTCGAATTTATGTGGACGTCACGGATAATTCGTTTGATGTGACACCCGAACCGACACGGTATCTAACGTCTCAGCGTGGTGGTTCGTTTGCACGATTGGCCGAATACGATATGCGGCAATGGTTTCCGGCGAGAATGTTTAATGTTGCCGCAGTGTATCGTGATAAATCGATGAGCATTCAGTTGATCTCACCGCCGCCATTGTTTGCGAAACGATTTACACTGGGATCGGGCCAGGAACGTGGTAAAATTGTGACAAAAGTCACGAATGCTCATTGGTCCGAATTGAATGTCGTGCTACAGGAGAACATTCCGTGGTTTGTCGCTGTCTATTTGCATACGCTGACCATAAAAGCGGGTAACCGAGGAACAATTGAACCGGTCGCTGTTAAGTATGTGCCGGGTGTACGACGTGTACGTCCATATCATTTGGAGGTTGCGTTTCGGCTGCCGGCTCGGACAACCGTTGAAATTTCAATTGATTTTGATTTCATTTTCTTGAAGTGGTTGGAATATCCACCGGATGCCAATCATGGTCATTATTTGGGTGCGGCTGTGTTGAGTGCACGGTTACCGGTTGCCCGTAATGTGACGGCTGTGCCGTTAGACGGTTGCCTGTTTGCGGACAGTTTCAATGCGAGCCGTGCCGGATACTTTGTACAAATTCGAACGGAATCGCTGTTGATTTCGATGCCAACGCCGGATTTTAGTATGCCGTACAATGTGATTTGTTTGACGTGTACCGTGGTAGCGTTGGCATTTGGACCGATTCATAATTTGTCGACGAAAAAAATTGTTGTGGCCAAAGATAAAGTTAAAACGAGTTTGTGGTCGCGACTCAAGTGGTTCGGGAGGAAAAGCAGCGAGAATGCAAGTGATGTGGCGGTAACGGAACAGCTGCCAACCGATGATTTGACCAAAGATGCCGAGGAAACGGTATGTGTGAATAGAATAGAAGTTGAGTGAATGCAGTGTATTTGTGTGGGTTTTAGAGTTTGAGTTTGTTTGGAAGAGAGATTTTTTTATTGTCTGCGCGTATTTGAGCGATCAAAACTTTGTTACAAATACTTAAATGCTGTTTTGTTTTCTTTTAAATTAAAATGTCGATTTACTGGCCTATAACACAGGCCAGTATCAGGAAACGGATTTAGCCTCTTCTCTGAGATTCATTTGCCAATCCAATTTAGTCTCTTCCGAAAAGTATACTCCCCCCATTAAGAGTAGTGTCTTGAATCCCCGGGGAAGGTGTCTTGAAACCTAAGATAAAGTCTTAAACCATTCATGAAAGAAGACTTTAACCCCCAAGAGAGAGTCCTAAGCAAAATGTTGAATCCTAAATCAGAAATCTTGAACTCGCCAAGAAAATCTGAAACCTCTCAAGAGAAGTTCTTGACAAGAACTTCCCTAAGACAGGATCTTGAAGCAGAAATGAAAGGAATGTTGAACCTCAAAACGGAAAGTCAAGAACATTTACAGATGTTGAACCCCAAATGGAGTATTGAACCCCAATGAAGGAAGGAGAGAGTGACTTTCATTTTTCCAAGTGGAAATGAATCTCCTAAGAGACGGTCTTGAAAACCCAAAGTAAGAAGGCGTGAAGATTCTTGAAAGTTTAAAGAATATGGTTTTGAACCATCCAAGATGGCTTTTGCACATCCTCAAGAGAAGAATGTTAAATTTCAAGAATGGAATGTTGAGCTTCAACAGCGGTTCTTGAATTTGTCCAAGAATTAGGCCTTAAGCTTCTGCGAGAAGGAGTAAGAGAAGGGGTCCTGAACTCCCTAAGAGGGTTGTCTCCTAAGAGAGGGATAGTTTCCAAGAATTGGTTTTAGCGCCCAAAGAGTGGGTCGTGCACCTAAAAATAGGAAGGCCTTGAACTCCCAAAGAAGTTAGTATTAAATCCTCCGAGAGAAGATTCTTGAAACTGCCAACAGTGCGGTTTTCCAAGATCAGTCTTGCACATACTCATGATAAGAGTTCAAAATAAATATAGTAAAGTAAGGAGACTAGAACCTAGGAAGAGGTCCTGAACTACCCAAAGAGGTTGCTTTGAACTCTCAAGACAGTAGCCTTTCCAAGAATTCGTTTTGAATCTCAAAAAATGGCTAATAAGTACGACATGCACAACAAAAGAGTTCAAGCTTTTCGAAGAGGAAGGTCCTGACCTCCAAGAAGTGTGTCTTCAACTTTTTGAACTTCAACAATAAGAATTCTTAAATACCCAAGAAGAGAATGGAGATGGTCTTGAAGCCCCTGAGGCAAAGTCCATGCATCTCCCAAAGAAGGAGTATTAAACTATAAGAAGTCTTAAACTCTACAAGAAAAGTCTTAAAGCCTATAGCGCCTTAAAATACCCAAGTGGGGAAAGTTGAACCCTCTAAGAAGTCTAAAAGTCCTTAACAGAAGGTCTATAACTGTATCTTGAACTTCTCTAATCCTACTTCTTTAAGAGACGGAATTAACTTTCCCTATGAAGGAGGTCTTGAATCCCCAAGAAGGTGCTGTTGAATCCTTTAAAAGGAGTCTTCAACCACCGAAGAATGGGTCTTAAACTCAGCCAAAAGTCGTGCATTGAACTTCAACACTTATCTTGAAGTTCAACACCTTTTGGAGTTTAAAGATTTCATTCTTGGGCGTTCAAGATGCGTGTTCAGAAACCAAGGCTCTTTGGAGTTTTTGACCTCAAGGATTCAAACTCGTTCCAGGAGGAAGTTTAATATCCTCTTCAACACTTCTTGCTTGGGTTCAACACTTTTCGCTTGGGTGGTTTAAGATTTTTTTTGTGAAGTTCAAGAGTTTTATTGGTGATTGTCTCCAGGAAGGTTTAGCACTCCTTCCTGGGGATGACACTCTCCACTTGGGTGGTTCATTATCCCTTTTTGGCGTGTTGAAGACCTCTTTTGGAGGTTAAAGTCCCTCGACTTGCACGCGCTCTCTTTTGAAGGAATTTTTGTCTCCCTATTGGGCAAACGGCCTCGAGACTCATTTTTTAGATTCAAATCCGTCTCTTAATATCTTTCGTATGGTTTAACACTTCCGTTTTGGGGAAATCCATAACCACCTATTGAATGGCTCAATAAATGCAAGAGATTCAGTGCCTCTTCTAAAGGGTTCAAGATTTTCCTCTTCAGGAAGCTTAAGTTCCTCTTTTGAAGAAGTCTCCCTCTTCGAAAAATTTTAACTCCCTTTCTTGCTGTTGAGCATCTTTGAGACTTTTCTTGAAGGATTTAACGGGGCATCCAGATTTTTAAGTTTAAAAAACTCTTGGTTTAAGGTTTAAGACTTATGTTGGAGTTCAATACTTCAGTCTTGGAGAAGTTTTACACTCTCTTTCGAGTTTTAAGGTTTCCTTCTTGGAGCTTCAATGCGCGTCTCCGTTCTGAGTTTTCAACACCCTTCTATGGATAATTCATGGATTTTCTCTTGGAAAAAGTGACCACGATTCTTGGAGTTTTCTACGCCTTCTTGAGGTAACATCGTCGTTCTGTGGGAAGTTCAATATCAATGAATTTCAAGACTTCTTCAGGGACTCAGGGAAGGTTCCAAACTTCTTTTCTGGTGTTCAACACTTTCCACTTGGGTGGTTCAAGACCTCCTTTTTTGGGTGTGGGAGACCTCATTTGGGGGTTAAAGACCCTCCACTTACGCGCGCTCTTTATTTGGAAATTTACAGTCTGCTTATTGGACAAGAGGTCTCAAGACCCTTTTTGTAGATTCAAACCAGTCTCAACAATTTTATTTCGAGAAAATCTGTAACCAACTCTAAAGTGGCTCAAAGCCTCATTTTCAGGTTAAAAGTTCAAGTTTCTCTCTTGGGGAAGTGGCTCCAACACTCTTTTTAAGAATTTATGGTCCTGCGGGATTAAATAATACCTCTTGAGAATTCAAAGGCCTTCTTGAGGAAATCGAGATCACTCTCCAGGAAGAGTTAAATCTGTTCTCTTGAGGAATTCAAGACTGAATAGGTTTAACACTTTCTTCTTGGAGGAGTTCAATCTCTTCTCAAGGCTCCTTTCTTTCTTTGAAGGTTCTTTTTAGGTTCAATATCACCGTCTCTTGTTGAAGTTTAAGACTCCTGTTTGCAAGAAGTTCAAGTTTGAAGCGTTGAAGATTATTTCTATGAAATGAAAACTCCTCTTTTAGCTGAGTTCTTTAACCACTCTTTGGTGGTTTCGTTGAGTTCAAAACTCTTTGCGGCATTCATTAACTAAGTTTTGACTCTCTTCTTTGAGGAAGTAGAAGTGGCTCCAAAATCTCTGTTTGAGAGATCAATACTTCTTCTTGTGAGCTAAAGATCACTTCTTGAAGAGTTCAAGTCGCTCTTTGGTTTCCAAGAAGATTAAGTGTCATCTCTTGTGAATGTCAAATCACCTCCAAGACCCTTTCTTAGAGCTCACCATGACCTTGAAGGCTTATGATCCCTTCTTGGCATAGGTCTCCTTTTAGTTAAAAAAAAAACCTCCAAGACCTTTTCTTAGAGCTCACCTTGACCTTGAAGGCTTATGATCCCAGGCTCCATCGGTCCCTTAGGAAACCCGGCTTATTAAGTTCCATATTTGGATAGAATGTTCAAAACTTCCATCTAAAGGTTTAAAGCTCTCTTTAAGAGTAAATTTAATAGGTTCAGGACTGCTTTTGTGCGATGTTGTTTAAGGTTCAAGAATTTCCGTGGGGTTCAAGACTCATCTTAATGAACTCACTCTTAAAAGACGTTCAGGAGGACCTCAAGCATCTAACACTTACCGCTTGTGTGGAGTTTAAGATGATATCTAAGCATCCAATCTCTCATAAGAAAGTTCAGGTATCCCTATTTGGGATGATGGTCAAAGACCCCTTTTTGAAGTTTCAAAACTATCTCTTTCAGAAAGTTTAAAGACTTATTGCGTTGGGTTCAACTCTCCGCTTTTGGGGAAGTTAAAAACCCTCTTTTGAAGCTTCATGATCCCCTTCTTGAGATTCAGGACTCATGGTTGTTTTCTGTTGGAAGATTTAACGGCTCTTTCTCAAAGGGTTAAAGACTTTTTCTCTTGAAAAAGTTCAAGTCTTCATTGGGGTACAAGATCTTCTCTTGGATAGTTCAAGAACCATCTTGTTGCGACTTAAGATCCCAACTTAAGGAAGTTCAAGACATACTATTAGAAAAGTAAAACACCATTAAACTATTAGAAACTCTTCAAGACCTCTCTTGAGGAGTTTCTTAAAATGAGGTCTTCAGCCACTTTAGAGTTGGTTAGAGATTTTCTTGAAAGAAAAGTGTTGAGTCTGGTTTGAATCTACCAAAATGGTCTTGAGAGCTCTTATCCAATAGGCAGCCTTACCAAATAGAGAGCGTGAGTGTAAGTTGAGGGTCTTTAACCCCTCAAATGGGTCTTTAACCATCCAACAGGAGAGTGTTGAACCCCAGAAAAGAAGTCTTAAACCTCTCTTGAGCGCATCCCTGAAGAAGTCTTGAACTTAACGAAAAAATCTTGATCCACGCAAGTCTTGACGAGGATATTGAACTGGTTATGGATTTCCCCAAAACGGAAGTGCCAAACCTTACGAAAGATATTTAAAGATGGCTTTTGCCCAATAGAGACTGAAATTTCTCCATAAGAGAGCGCGCGCTAGTCGAGGGTCTTTAACCCCAAAAGAGGTCCTCAACACGCCAAAAAGGGGTATTGAACCACTCAAGTGGAGAGTGTTAAACCCCAGAAAGCAGTGCTAAACCTTTCTGAAGATAACGCCCAATAAGTCTTGAACTTCACAAAAAAATCTTGAACCACCCAAGTAAGGAGTGTTGAAGAAGATATTGAACTTCTCCCAGGAACGAGTTTGAAAGGGAAAAAGCAGAAAGAAGGGAAGCGCGCCTTGAATCCCCAACAATGATACCTTAAAACTCCAAAGAGTGTTGAACTCAAGGTAAGGTAAGTCTTGAGCACTCAAGAGAGGGGTCTTTTTAAACTTCTGGAACCAAGGAAAGACACAAAGATGGAGGTCTTGAACTCCAAGGAAGAGACTAAAATTTTTCAAGGAGGGTGATGTTGACTTCCCCATGACGGGCACTTAAACATTCCGAAGAGGAAAGTCTTGAACCTTGAAGAAGAGGTGTTGAATATTCTAATATAACATGTTTTCAACCCTACGAAATTAGTTTCGCACCTCTCAAAATAAGGACTTGAACCATTCAAGAAGTGGTTATGGATTTCTTTAAGAAGCGCTGAACCTTACAAAAGGAATTTAGAAATAGGTTTGAACCTGCAAAAAGGGGTCTACTCTCTAAGCACTCTGGAACCCTCCAAAAATGTCACAAGGATGAGGGTCTCGAACTCCGAGGTAGAGACCTTAACTTTACGAAGAGGGAGACATAGACTTCTCCAAGAGGGCAAGTCCTCATTTTGAGAGGATCGTAAATTCTATCGTGGGCTCCAAAGCTTTTTTGTTGGCAGATTTAACACCTCCTCTTCAAGGTTCAAAACCTTCCCTTCGAAAAGTTTAAGTTTCCTTCTTGCTTCCTAGAAGAAGAATTTCTCCCCTTTCGAAAAGTTTAAGTCTTTTCCTTGAAGCTCAAGGCTGGGTGACTTTACTTGGAGGGTTCCAGAGATCTTAGAGAAAGGTTTGAGAATCACCTTAGAGTTCAACACTCTTGGGGAGTTTTACGGTTTCTTTCTTGGGCTTCAAGAAGCACCTCACTTCTGGGTGTTCAACCTTCTTCTCTTAGGAAATTATGCCTCTTCTCTTGAGAAAAGAAATCCACTTAAACACTCCTTACTGCGTTAAACACTTCGCTTAGGTGGTTCAAGATTTTGTCGTGAAGTTCAAGACTCTTCTTTGGGATTCACTCAGGAGAGGTTCAGGACTCCTTTCTATAATTCAGGGGACTGTGTATACTTGGGTAATTCAAGACCTCTTTTGGGGTTTAAAGATCATCCACTTACACGTTCTCTTTTATCGGAAAGTTCCAATGTGCCTATTGGGCCAGAGACTTCAAGACCACTTCTTGGAGAAATCCATAACCACCTCTTGAGTGATTTAAGTGATCATTTTGAGAGGTGCGGAACTACTTTCGTGTTGTTCAAAACCTGTTCTATTGGAATATTCTACGCCTCTTCAGGTTTTAAGACCTTCCTCTTCGGAATGATCATTTTGAGAGGTAAACTTTTCGAACCTTGAAAAGGGGAGATGAATCTCCCAACAGAAAAGTTTTGAACCCCACGAAAGAAGTTCTGCACGTCTCAAAATAAGGACTTGAACCACTCAAGAGGTGGATTTGTATTTCTCTAAAAAGAAGTTGAACCTTACAAAAGGAATTTAGAAGCGGGTTTGAATCTTTGAGCCGTTTGCCCAATATGCAGATTGAAACCCAATCCAAATAGAGAGCGCGTGTATTTGGAGGGTTTTTAACACCCAAAAAAGGTTTTCAACACGCCAAAAAAATGGTCTTACACCACAAGCGTAGAGTGTTGAACCCTAGATAAGAAGTATTTTACCTTCTTTGAGTTAATCCTCAAGAAGAGTCTTGAACAACACGAAAAAATCTTCAACCACCCAAGAGAAAAGTATGGAACACAAGCAAGAGGTCTTGAAGCGGCGTTTGGACCCTCAAAAGGGGATCCAAAACTCCAAGGGATCCTTGTCTCTTTTCCCAAGAGAAAAGCAATGGTTTTCTAAGAAAAGTGGTTGAGAACTCAGACGGGGAGGAACCCGTCTTGAATCGCCAAGAAAGAAGCCTTTGAATTCCAAAAAGAGTATTAAGCCTCTGCATGAGGAGATTCCTTCATCTTCCAAAGTCTGGATACCTCCAAGAAAGAGCTCGGAAACCTCTCAAAGTCTCAAGGACTCCAACGGGGATCATGGACTTAAACTTTTCGAAGAGAGATATGTTGAATCCGTCAAGGAAGTCTTAAATCTCCTAAACAGTGAATTTTCCGCACGTATAATGAACTAGTCTTTAACCCTCCTTCCTATATTTCTCGCAAGCAATAGTTATCGGTGTTTGCTTGGCAAATAATAACTATTTTCCCTCACGTTCCATTTCGTTCTGGGTAATCTTTTATCTCGAACATCGTCTTCTTATCGGAATCGATTATTGGAGAACTCGCAAACAACGAATTTGCATTTTTATTTTGCTCCATTCGCCCTCAATAGACAGACGCAAAAAATACAGAAAATTTCTTTTCATTTGTAAATTGTATTCTCTATGCACTTGAAGACACATAAAAACTCTATAAATTATCCATAGATACTGGCAACTACAATAAAAGTCAAAAATGTATTTTGTTGTTTGTTATACCGAACACTGTGTGTGGTGAAAGACATTATAGTTCAAAAAAAAAAAAAAAAACACGATCGATTCCTCCTCAATGCGCTACTTACACACACGAGCTTATAACAGCCACTCACTAGCCGCCAATATTTCTGGATGTTATCTCATCGTCATCCGAACTGTCATCGATACCGGCCACAAGCGGTCGCGTCGAATTGTAATGTTCACCCAAACTGTACATCAATCTATGATATGTTATCACCAAGCTGGGTGCTCCAAAGTCCGGTTCACACTGAACAGTTGGCGGACCGACAGCTTGCAACACTTCAATCGGCACCCGTAACACATTCGACAATGCTTTGATTTCGATTTGTCCGCCCCAAGCCGGTGTCGAACGTATTGCTTCACAGTATCGATCGAATTCCGAATCCGTCAGACAATCACCGGTCGCCGGATTGGTCATGTAAAACAATAACGAATCTTTATTGTCCGAAATGTATGTGGCAGTCAATTGACGCAATGTCATCGTATCGATTGCCGGTCGTCCGGTCATCGTCAATTGATGTCTGATGGCATTGTACAGACAATCACCGTCCGATGCAATCGGAAACAATACCATTTGTCGGCCTTTCAGCAAACACTTGATTGCTTTCGTTTCCATCATTCGTGGTCCAGTTTTGTTGATTTCCTCTTGAGCCAGAATTTCGGCTTGCTTTTCACGTTCTTCTTTTGCCTTTTTGTCACGACGTTTTTGGGCTTTGGTTATGCGCTGACCGTTGGCCGTATCCACGACGGCTATCAACTGTTCAGCCTCATTGACGACATTCTCAGTGGCGGCGGCAACAACATCGTCTAATGTCGTCGGAATTATGTGAATCAATTCGTTTGTATGACGATTTTCCAGTTCGATTTCAAGTTTACAGATTTCGTCGAGCACTTCCTTTTTCTTGCGTTTGTCACCTTTGCCAGCGGTTTTCTTTAGCGCCTGGATTTTCGCCTGCAGTTCTTTGCGTTCCTTTTTTTGGCGAACGGCAATTTCATCGTGAATGCTGAGCTGTTCGATTTGGGCGTCGATTTTATCGCCCATTTGGGTCGCTCGCTACTATTGTATGTATAACGGGGTGACCGAGACTCGGCAAATTTGCGTCTTTGCTGGGGCGATGGTTAGTAAAGATTGAGTATGTGTGTGTGCAGTGTGGATGATCGGTTGGTTTGTATCCGAGACACACACACACTCACGCGCACAATAAGAACTATTTTCTTGCAAAATCGGTGATTATTGCTAGATTTACATGAAATATTATTTCCAAGATTAATTTCAAGATATTTTGTAGTGCTTGTATGTTCTCTCCTGTGCAAAAAAGCGGCACAGCAATAAAATAGTTGAAGATATTTCAACTTTTCGAGATATCTTCCAAGATATTTTCCAAGATATTTTTGACA
>JANTEX010007006.1:0-10934 GCA_024741295.1 Macrocera vittata
TTTTTTATTTTTTGAGAATGAAACAGGAGGGGCCGGGCCCCCAGGGCCTTCCATGTAGAGCCGCCACTGTATATACCATATATTTATATATGATAGCGCATAGCTATATACATATAATCTATATTGGGTGCATTATATAAATACATGCATATACTCGTAGGTATGTTTTTAGTAATTTAAATATATATTTTGCATATAAACATATAACATAAGTGGATATATATGTTGTGTATTTTCCCAAAAGTATGTTTTGTGCTCCCAGACGTCATCCAAATTCGAAATTGGGCACAACACAGTCTCTATTGTCAGGGCCGTGCGTGAAAAGCCGCAAAAATTGACAGCCTCTTCAAGAATCAAAGATTTATGTTGTATGAAACTGACCGACAAAGCTGTGCGTTTTAAAAGTCCCCTGCTTTGTAGGTTCGCAGTTTTCGGGCATTCACTATAAATTTGACCAGAGTAAAAGAAGGCCGAAGAGACATTCAAATTTAGTTCAGCTGGCTCTGCTTTCACCGCACATTTATTTCGGTACAAATATCCCTTTGTCAAACTTAAAATAGTTTTGTAGCAGTTTATCCTCTATAGAGCTTGTTGTTTAAATGTATATATGCATGTATCGGTATACATTTAAAATGTTTTAAATGTTTATTATAGACATACCTATTATTATGAAATAATTTTGAACAAAATATTTACGGTAATATTTCAAACGCAGATTACAAAAATATTCTGTATTATATCCTGCATCGAACGTAGCCGCATGTGTGCCCTTTCCGGAATGGTAAACGATCATTGCGAAAGCCATAATGGTATTAACCAATATGATTTTCGGCATATGGAAGAAGGATCCAATACAAACTGTAAATGCGGCACTCAATAGAGTGATTCCACGGAAGTTCTGTACTCTAACCTATCACTTTTCTTGTACCACGGTCAAATAAAACCAACTATCTCATGTATACTCCGCCACAGTGTTTCGCCACCATACTTTAGAAGTTCAAGGTAAGTTGTTGACACCAGTCACTCTGTTATTACTGATCTTGTGAATAACGTCTATGGTCTCCGGCAATAATGGTTCTCGGTTTCCCCTGGGAATCAGCAATTGCAATAATGGTCATACAACGTTAATCTTCAACCTTAGTTTTTATTTAACGATGATACAACGTTGCTACAATAGTTGCTATAGCGTTGCCGCAAGGGTATTTTATAACCTCGGTTAACCGTTAATCCGGCAAAATCGGTTGCAGTAACGTTTCTGAAACGATGCTCTAACTTCACAGTAACCAAATGCCCTATTACAACCGCGGTTACAAAGCGGGTGCATACCCGTTATGCTTCCTAATTTGGTTGCTTGGGCACACTATAGTGTGCTGCTTTAAAATCAACGAGCAAGTGATGTGTTGTAGCGCCGTAGCAATGAACTCTCTGCACTTCTTCTAACACTAAACAGTAAAAAAGTTGATCAGTTGTTGAAATGCCATTGCAAAAGCCACATTGGTATTCAACAATATGATCTTCGGCATATGAAAGAAGGCGCCGATAGAAAATGTTAGCAAAAAGTTTGCATGCGGCGTTCAATAAAGTGATTCCACGGTAGTTACAGCATTCTAGCCTATCACCTATCTTGTGCAACGGACAAATGCCTCCATTTGTCCACTCTTCTGGCAATTTTCTTTGTCCCATATTTGCACAATGAGCTCCGCTATACTCCGCCACAGTGTTTCGCCACCGTACTTTAGAAGTTCAAGGTTAGTTGTTGGCGCCTGACGCTTTGTTATTATTGAGCTTGAGAATGACGTCCTTGGTCTTCGGCAATAATGGTTCTACTAGATGTGGCTGGGCAGTCTAGAACCATTTTCTCTACCACGTACTAGGGTATCACCTGTTTTTAGCAGTTCCTTAAGGTATTTAGTCCATTTTTCGTTTTGCACGATAAGAGGTAGTTGGTTGAACCCATTCCTTATGTTTCGTATCTGTCAGTACATCAGTTTTGTGTTTACTTCGTTGTTCGCTGTGTCATTATCGTTTTTTCTTCCACCTCCCATTTCTTGATCCGAAAGAGTTTCCGTTCAATTTTCTGCTTATTGCTGTAATTCTCATAATTGGCTCAAGTTGCACGCTGTAGGTGTCTGTCGCGAGCGGCGCTTATGACATCACTCGCTGCCTTACACTCATCATCAAACCAATCATTTCGATTTACGGCAGCCACAACGCCTTCTGCAATTCGCTCTTTATTCTGTGATATTTGATTCTACGTGTCGTTCACTGAAGTTGCTCGTCTTCCATAAAATCCGGTTTAATTCGTTGCTTTAGTTGATTCACATGTCGCTGCTTTGTGTCCTCGTGTACTCGTTGTTCAGCTTTTCGACGTCAAATGTTCTCATGGATGGTACACCGCGATTCGAAACACTAATACGGTATCTGAGCTTCGCTCTTACGAGGCAGTGGTCAGAATCCACATTAGGGCTACGCGCTTTCATAACGCTTGACGAGTGTCAGCCATCGATTAATATGGGATCAATTTGGAATGCAGAGGTGCCATTTGGGTGCTTCCAAGTGGCTTTGTGAATGGATAAAATGTACTACTTATAACCATGTGTCTAAACGTAGCGAAATAAACGACACGCTGTGAAAGCTGTATTTCCTATTGTCGGTCGATATGTGACTTGGCGCCCTCTTGTGCATTGAGGTGGAGCTTTGCTACTGTAAAACTTATAGTCACTCTTGGTTCTTACATTCTTAAGGGGCCATCGCGTTTCTTGGACCGCTGTTATGTTAATTTTCGCCAGTTTTAGTGCGTCGGTAACCATCCTGAATTCTCCTACTCACAGAAGTGTCCTTATATTCCATGATGTCAATTTCAAATCGATGTCCTTACTTCTTTCCGTTTTTCCTGACCAATCCGACACGATAGATTTCATAACAATTTTTTTTCCTCTGGAAATCTGGTTGTTAGCCATATGCTCCAACCTAATGGAATACCTGTGAACTCGTAGGCCATTTTACAAGGTTGGTTATGATTTAGCTGTGGCTTATTAATGGCGCCAAGAATCACCATCATATTGTCCGCGCGTGCAAATCCACTATCTGCAACCTGTGGCCGCGTCCGGTAGCACCAGACTGAGTGCGTTAACTATCTACCTGCGTAGGTAATCCGGAGCATTCTCGTAATAGTGCACGGAATATACCGTCAAAGAACCGAATCGCCCATAACACTCTTCCATTTCTATTTACTGAACCGGCAACAGGCAGTGTTCTTGGCGGTTAGATGCTTGCCCAAGCTTGATCAACACAACCCGTCTGAAGCGCTCCAATTGAGTTCGTCACTTTGGCTAATAGCAATATGCTATATGCTCTTCTGCACCCACCACTATGGAGCTTTTATAACTAGACACTGTCCGTGTATGCTCAGTCATTAGGGCTGTTCGATATTGAAAAAAATATCGATAATAATCGATAATTTTTAGAAGGCGATAAATATCGATAATTATTTATCGATAGATTTCGATATACATCGATAATTATCGATATTTATCGATATATCGGAGTTGTTGAGCTAGAAAAAAAGATCATCCGCCCAAAATTATAGATTATCTATCATAAAGAGAGTTCTTGAGCTAATAAATATCGATATATCGATAATTTCCAATCTCAATAATGAAATACAGGTCTGCCCTACAGCAGATTCTTACAAAAATTGAGATGTCGCATTGCTGTTATGCAATTTTATCTGAAAATAATATATGGGCGTGCTAGCCATTGAATGCCTGACAGCAGATCTACTTTTTTCCTTTAATTCCCCTGCTTTGGTTCCTTCGAGTGCTATTTTATATCTACCTTACTGAAACCAGGAAATGGCCTTCTCATGCCTCAAAAGGCCTAAGCACGCGACTCGTCCATTCGCGGAAAGAGAACAGTTTTACGCAAAACCGATATCAGTTATTGTCCTTTTCTATCTATCAGTCAAGGCTTTTCGCATTGACCATTGGGAATGTGGATGTAATCCGAACGGCAGTCTCAGTGGAACTTGCCGTTGCATTTGATTGTTCCAATTACTGAAATTATACACCAGCAATATCGCATTGCCATGTTAAATTGTAATCAACCATTTTCATAATTTAAACTAATTTCCATTCATATTATCTTAGTTTTGAGCTTAAACAGAAACATTAAGCCAAGCTAGGTATACTGTTGATTATAAATAAACCATAATTATATAGCTATTCTATAGTATAACTTAAAATGAGGTGTGTTCCAATTACGTTAAGTTGTTAAATATAATTCCCATCTTCTATACACATTGAACATGTCTATTTACCTCCGACACACTACCATCAAGTGGAAAAGTAATTTTCATTTGACAATTTTCTTTTCAACTATACCGCTCACAATACTTACACAACAATAAAAATGCCGTTAAGTGTATAAGAAAACTGAAGTAGGAAAACATTGCTCTACTGCGTGTTAATAACCTAATTGACACCCATTATATTGCTCAAAGAAGTTAAATTTATATGAAATTATTCGAGATTGTACCACTTTGAATCCACAATATAAAAGCTGATGCACCATTAGAAAAACGATTCAGAACCTAATCATGTGCCGTTTCGTTTGGTGGACTATAGCAATCAGTTTAATTGTTCATCAAGCTGAACAATTAAATGTTAATAGAAACTTATTCTTACGGGCCTTATTCGGAAAGCATTGTTCACTGAAACCAGACTATTGGAAGGTAATTCGTTGGTACTTTGGCGAACTGACGTACATAGAATTTACGGAAATTGTGCAACAACGCGAAATTTCATCGAAATTTTCAAATCAAATTTTAATGCAAATGCTACAAGGTTTGTCTCAATTGATAATTCCAATTTTCTTTAATCGGGGTATCACTTATCACGTTCTTTAAATGCATAGATTCGTACACTTTGCTGCTAACCTTTGTTGTCGATTACGACTACGAAGAATCCTACAATACCGAACCGAACATGTACTCACCGAAGGGTAAACGATTTCTTCGTCGTCGTACATCACATGGTCGTCAACGGGAACACATAAAAATGCTGTTCGGCAAAACATCGGTTAACACTTCGTTGCCAATCGAGGTGCGCCGCGAAGAGCCCGAATTGGGCGCTATCATTTATATTGAAACATTGGAAATTCTCGAAAAGTATCTCGTTGGACCGCCACGGCATCCATTTCGAAATCCAATCGGCAATTTTGTGATAATATTCAGTAAACACTATGAAGATTCAGATGAGTATCAATTGTTGGCTGCAAATGTAATGAAAATTTTGTGGGAGGATTATCGTGTGTTGAATGTGATACTCATTCTGAGTTGTAACACAAAGAAGGTATAAACATACGTTTTTCTGTTGAGACGTAAATTCCAGTGAAGCACACAGACATTTCTGATCCGTAGACAATTGGCTATTATGACCCGTTCGAAAAGTGGACACTTCAAAACGAAACGAAATGGGGTGCAATGAAATGGGTTGCAATCGTTGACGTTGACGATTGGATTCTACAGAAAGGATCCGATTTCAAAGGTTTGCCATTTCGTGCATCGATATTCATGTGATATCCGTCAATGGTCTCGAAAAAGGAATTTTCGCCATCGTTCTTGGATTCTTATTTTGCAACGGCAATCAATCGGCCAAATGACTATGGCGGTTTTGATGGTTTGGTGCTGGGTAATTTAGCACGGATTTTCAATTTTAATGTAACAAGAGTGGTACCGAACGTACATTACGGTCAGCTGTTGCCGAATAATACGTTTACCGGGGCCATTGGTGATGTACTGTATGGCCGGTCAGAAGTGGCGTTCAACGCTCGTTTCATACAAGACTATGAAACAAATGAAACTGACTTTCTGTTTCCCGTATTTACTGATCGTTTCTGTATAGTGGCGCCGGCTTCAACACTTGTACCCGTGTGGAAGGCAATATTTAGTGGATTTCATGATGGCGTATGGATATCGTTTTGCTTGTGTCTTCTTATATGCACTGTGTTCTGGTATTTGGTTAACATTTTAATAAATCGTCAATTTTTGAGTGGTAGTGATTTGGAAAACGATGGGCAACGAGCATTTAGTGACATTTTCCTGGATATGTGGCTTATTTTTCTGGCCGGTTCAACGAGGATGCCTCGTCAAACGGTTGAACGGATATTTATCGGTGGCTGTTTGCTGGCCGACATTGTTGTAACGGGAACATTTCATGGATCGCTAACAAAAGCTTGGAGCAAAGAGACGTATTACGATAATATGAACACATTGCAGGAAGTAGACAATTCGGGCATGTCAATGGTTATATCGTCGAGAATTGTTAAGAATCTGTTTGGTGACGATAACTCGACATTATTTGAATCGTTACGATCGAAGATTATCGTGAATAATATTACGACGTTACAGCAAACGGCTATTTATCGAAATATTTGCACAATTGAACGACATTCCGATGTTAATATTATAATGAGGGTACAGTGAATGGAACAAAAAATTAAACGGCATTGATTTAATGATCAATTTTCAGACTCTTTATCGACATCCGGATGGAACAATGATGTTGCATATTGTTAATCAATGTCCACGCGAATATCATGTTGGCTATTTAGTGAAGAAGGGATGGCCATTTAGAATGAGATTTAATCGAATATTTTCGATATTATTTGAAGCAGGTAATTTATGGATTTGTCGGCATTAGGCTAAATAAAATTATGTGCCGTTATAGGCTTTTTGGACAAATGGTTCGACGAAGTTGAGGCTGCATTGATTCGAAAGAAACGCCAACAACCGAGAGAGGCGAAAATCTATTCTGCATTCACAATTCGAAATATGCAAGTGGCATTCTATGCACTGGCAATCGGCTGGGCTGTTTCGTTTATTGTGTTTTTGGCAGAATTGTTTGTTTAATTTTGATAAAACAGGAGCAAATAAAGCTTCTTTGCATCCAGTTATTCATAAGTTACGATACTTAACGTTCAATTTATTGTAAAACACTAAAAAAATATTTTTTAAAATAAACGTAATTTTAACTTAACATATATTTGCAAGAGTTTCATATTCTCAATAAAGTCCTATATAGTGGCCTCATCTTCCTCCTGACAGAGTTGATAAATCCTTTGTAATACGAAACAATTTCTTTCGAAGATTATTCCCCCATAGTGCTCTATACTTAGTATTTCTGTTTAAAAACCGATTGAGAAATTCCCATGAATTAGCTTATTTTGCAGCGAAGTTTATATTAGAGACCTGTATGAGTCCGTGTGACCCAGAGCCGCCCGGGTACGTTCCTAGTTTAATATACGTATGTCTTATAAACCGGCCGGGTCAATTGAAAAATATATGTTTTCGGGTCGGGGCTGCCCGGGCTGATTAATTAGTGGTTTAGTTTGATCGGATTCTATTTGTAAAAAAATACGGGCTGGTTTATATATATACAAAGGGCGGGTTCGCGTGGGCTTTAAATGGTTTTAAGTGTTTCTGGACAGGTTCGGGTCGGTCGTATTTTTCTTTTTATCACAACGGGTAGGATCTTCCGGTTTTTGATAAAGTATCTTGCAGGTCGGGTCGGGCCAGGTTTAAAAAAACATATTTTCAGGTCTCTAGTTTATATAACATACACCAGATCCAAGACTCTTTTTGCGAATTGGATCCGTTTTTGTAGCAGATGGAACCGTATCCATTTAGCCTGAGCAATATTCAATTTCAATTATCCTTACTTATTATCGAGATCCAATTGTGTGTGTTGAAATCGCATTCATAAATTATACTTATCAAATCTATGAGTAAGATTGACTCTCCCCTATGATATCCCCTTTTCAGCGTAAAAAATCTGGCATTGGAAATTAGGAAAATATGGCGATGTTAAGTTCAGTTGTTTTTCTTCTTGGCAGATGTTTATTTATGATCGAACAGTGAAAATGGAAAAGCCAAACAAATATTTTGGAAATAAAAATACGACTTTACCACGATTTTACCTTTAATTATTGAATTTGTGAGAGATTAGACATAAGAAAGAGCAGCCCCGGACATCTATCTTCTAAGACTTTTATTCTGTAAATAACAGACTCAATTCTAGTTTTCACAGAAATTGTGCATAACAAAAAAAAATCGTCACAATTTTTCCTTTCCATCAGGCAGTGAAAATTCTTTCCCCATCGACCTCATCTGGACCATTGTACATACTTGCTAAAATGTTTCTAGATCAAACGGCACGAACAATCTTCCAAGTTTTAAATATGAAAAAGGGCTGGATTTTATCGTTATATCGATATTTTTTGTGAAATATCAATATATATCGGCTTGCTTTATCGATAAATATTGAAAATCATCGATTGTCGATAAATATCGATTAATAATTATCGATTGTCGATAAATTTCAATAAATATAGTTAATTATCGATAAATTCCGATATTAAACGGTTTTTTGATAGTATCGATAATTATCGTTTATCGATATATATTGGATATCGATAATTATCGATATTTTTTCAATATCAAACTTTGTTATATGATTAAGAAATTGCGTCGAAGAACTTGTAAAGTTAACTTTACTTTCTTGTTTCACCTGAAAGATGTATCAACTTATTCTGACATTGGCAATCTAATATTTTCCATTGCAGGAAACGTATTCTATCAATCAAATAGTCACAGGTTAATATAAGGTGGTGGAAAAGTTATCTAAATTTACGAAAGAGTGACGACTCAAATTGTCGGTCTTGGTCACTAGTAATGTTTAACGGTACCCCAAATCGAACAATTTATCTCGTGTAGAACACGAAACCGAACATTTCAGCAGTAAATGTCCTGAATTGAAATACTTTTAATCCAACGCGAGAGTCTCTCAGTTCAGGTTAGACAGTATGAAAACACTTTGCAACTAGGTAATGAACCCATTAAATTAATATGTTCAATGTACATGAGGAATTTTTGTCACTCGTTACTGAAATATTTTTGTTTGGCGATTTAACATGTCGAGAAACATCTGACCGCTGACAGACAAGCCCAAAAAAAAAATCATTTTGATATGAAATTTACAGTAGCCTAAATTCCTGGATGAGATAAGTTATGAAAACAATGAAACATTTGTTTTCTCTATTTAATCGGAACGAATGGTCTAACAATGTCAATTGATGCATCACAGCAGAGAGACATTTTTCGATACTTATTCTAGCTGCTAGCTATAAATTTAAAAATTTCTAAATCAGCGTCTGTTAACTGATCGGTTGATGATAATCTAAAACCTTGGGAATAGATATTTCAGAAACACACGAGATAATGTATTCGTGGAAAATTAGCGAGGTGATGCCTAACCTACAAACTAAAACGGAATTTAAAAAAAAAACTCTCTTCGGCTGTGAAAACCTTAATAGCCTTCTTATGTATTTTCGGAATTGCTAAATTTATATAATTATTTAAATGAATTAAATTTTCTACAAAATTAAGAAAATCAAATTTGGCAAACAAAACTATTGATGGTCTTTTTTCGACGTTAAATTAAATTTTTTAAAAAGAATTTTTAATTTTTTGGTTTTTGTACTACAAAAAAATACACAATTTAAGATTTTTACTTACATTTTCGAAAACTACAATACATTTTTAGTTCAATCCACTTCAGACGCTTTTTTAGGGTAACTGGTTGTATTATGGCGGTTCAAATAGAGTCTAACAAATAACGAACAAAAAGTCATTAATTTAACTGAACCCCTTAGAGCATTTTCAAAGAAATAAAAAAATGTACAAATCTTTCATAACTCTATAAAGAATAAAAAAAGACTCTAGCCAAATTCAGAAATCGCTCCACTCTAATGTAAAAATGCATATGAAGTTCTTTTAATCAAAAAAAAATTGAATAATGAAATTAATTTTGATAATATGTTTTGCCCACACATAATATGATCATCTAATTTAATGCGTTACCACTTCCATTCGGCATAATAAATACGCTGCGCTACCGATTCGCCTAGTGCTGTTGGCTGCTTTAAAATCGAAGCAAATAAATATCATATTCAGACAGACTGTCTTAAATCGCAACTTGCGATCGACAACGAAAATTTTGTTTACTCTTCATCTGAGTTATTCATCTGCTGGTGATGCAAATTTAAAAAAAAAACACAATTCCAGATTAATAGGAATAAACGTGGTATTGCTAAGATAAAGAAAAATGCAGTTGTTGTTTGCTCAAAAAAATAATGTTTTTGTCTTAGATTTGAGCTCAAGGAAAATGCTCTAAACGTAGAAAATGTTTTGTTTTTTTAATTTTCCGTATACATATATTCAAATTTTGCGACCCCATTTGTAAACTGTTGAAAAACATATTTCAATAATACGAATTTCTTCTATCAACTAAATTTTTAAGGGACACTAAAGTATGTTTAATTCGAAAATTGAACTCGAGAGAAAACAAATAGGAGAAAAAACTTTTTGCCACCTGTAAAGAACGTATGACCAAGCGGAACCAGCTCGCTCATCAAAGTTCAAAAAAAGCCAAAAAAAAATCAGATTGATTGGACAATTATAAAGGGTACCTCTAAAACATTTATACAGGATGTTTCACGTAAAATTGTGGAAAGTAAACAGCTATTATTGCGTTAGATGGATATAAAGTTTTTTTTCGGTCAATTTTAAAAAGGGGCAACTTTAAATTGACATTCTTCGTGTTATAATGAATTAATTATAATTCAGAGTAAATTACTTTATAAATATACAAATTTACTGAAATTAAGCTAATCCGAATGGCTAAATGTCCTATTTGGCTAAATCCTTCCTAGATTCCACGTTTTATGTTTTCTTATAATTTTTATTTTTTAGATTTTTTGTGTGAAATTATATAAAATTGGTTAATGGACCTATCCATAGTCATCCCTGCCATAAGAACAATTTCAATGCCAACTTTGTTGGAGTATTTTGTTCAGTGCACGCGTAAGGGGATATG
>JANTEX010007117.1:0-10931 GCA_024741295.1 Macrocera vittata
GTAATGTATTTAGTATATAAACGAGATATACGGTATATGGAAGTACCGCTATTTTTTCCTAACAGACGCATAAATTTCTTTTCACTTCTCATTTCTCTTTGCTGAGCTCTGGCTAATACTCACTTTTCTACTTATTCTCGATTTGTTTTCATTACCAACAGTCAATTACCGATGTTTGCATTTTTTAACAATTATTTTTAACTTATTTTTATAACAATTTCTTCTTAAAAACTTTTCTTTCAATTGTTTTAAAAATTATATATACGCCATCTGAATAATTTAAAATAAAAACTTCCTAGTTATTTCCTGTTTTTTTTTTCAATAAGTTATTTCAAAGTTTAAACATTGGAACTGCCAAAATGCCGAGAAGATATTCTGATTTTGTATTAGCCGTCTTGAGAATTATTATGAACACAATAAAAATAAATTTAAAAAAAAAACACATTTTTAAATTTATTTTTTAATTTATTATTTTCAGGAGAACACAAAAGACCTTCTAAAATGTAAGACAAATTCTGAATGAGTTTTTGAGAGCATTTACTCTTCGAAATTTTCGAACGGTTCAAAAATTACAAAGTCATTTAATAGAAAATGAATCGAGTATGATGTACGATTACAGACAGATCTGTATTTAGAGATAAAGGAGATGCATTCCATTGCCAAAAACCTGCACAAAATAGTAAACAGGACGATAAATCTTAACGTTTAGCATACTGTCACCGAAATACAAAACATTATTTAATGGACAGTGACATAGTTATAGTGGACGCTATTTCAATTGTTCTTCAGAATTGACCGATTTTACATCGTTGATGAGAAATACGTACATATCGATGGCAAATTCTTTGAAGCGAAGAGTTATGCTCGACATTATGAGCTTGGTTATAACCCGACTCTATTGGAAAGTATGTGAATGACATGTTACTAATTTGCCCAAAAAAAGAAACTGGCAAATTCATTGACTGCCTTCAATAGTATAAAAATAGTGCAGATCACTATGGAAGTTGAGAGCAATAATCGACTAATATATTTGAGGATGGTTTTGATAAGAAATGGAAATGGCCTTTTCAACGGTTTTTTATTAAAAAAAAACACGAATCGAGTCCAAACATCAACATTAAACATCAAGTCGAATCATTCAATTGACCAAAAAACAATCACTGCATGTGGTCTAATACATCGTTTTTTTTTCGATAAGCTCTAAATCGTTAATAAGACCAAAAAAATTACCCAAGACAGTTAACAAAGAAATTGCTTGACTTGTTTCCTTTACACCACAATAAAAGGCATCAGACACCAATAAATCGCAACGTAATAAGAAACAACTGAAGCAACACCAGTGAATTTATTCATGGAGTTTAAATACATAAAATGGATATTCAGATATGCTGAGGAAGCTCAACAAATATTTCAATCCCCCAGTAGTCTTGCTGTCCCTTCATCAGTTATCAGGTTTTATGAATCTGTAGCATATTTATCATACCGCCAATAATATAAATCGATGTCGATCCGTTCTAATATCAATTCATTTGACTAATTTACAAACAGTATATTTGTACACATAGACCATAATTAAACAATGCAAATACGGAACTTTTAATAACAAAAGTTGCGTTTTGCAATGTTATCTTAAATAAAATCGACACCAGCAGTCGTGTATTAATCATTAAATGTACAACATTAGTACAAATATCAATAATGTGCAATAGTAATTTATAAAAGCATAACTGTACACATATACTTAGTAATTTATAATAAATAAATTGTGAACAAGTTGTGGAGTTTCAATTATATCCCAAAACCCACAAATTGGAGCCAGGTTTAATAACGGTGGATAAATAAAGCCCAGGATTCACATACAGCTCCGTTATAAATCTGTACAGGCTCACAGAACCATAGCAACACTTTAGAAACTAATTTTTTTTAAATGCTTACCGCACCGCAACCATGTTTCCATGCTCTTCAATGGACAATTATGATATTTTTTATGACAAAATCTTTCCAATTAGCAACAATGTGGCAACATGTGAAAACAATTTTCAAATTAGTTTAAGTTTTACTTAAATTTTGTCAATAAAACTCGGTTTATTATTTGGGCTTATAATCAAAAGATGTTTCTTATGTGGCAACATGTTTTTCTAAAATGGTCTGAATTTTCCGAAAACTCGATTTTGCGTTATTAACTGTCTGTTTCTGTAGAAACTTTTTTCTCGAAAGTAGTCTCTCTATAAGATTTTTTCTGCAATGTTAACGAAAAGATTCTGTAAAACGTTTTCGAAAAAAATCCATAAAGTGCTAATAGATTATAAACCTGACACCTTGCTCTAAACTCTAAAGTGTGTATTATGTAGTTAACATATAAAAATGTCTCTCTGTTAATGATCTTATATTATGTTCTTCGAAAACTTGTTGTTTCCTAGTATGTTCTCATTTTGGAAACATGTTACAAAACTTTTTTTCAACAATTGCTGCGGTTTTGTTGCCGACACGTTCTTTTGTGATGCTTTTGTTTCCACTATATTTAGCCTACTACACATTTGAGGTATCAAGGTTTGACGGAAATCCGTTACTTGTATAAAATAAATTTAAGTCATTGTAATGCCTACCTACAATTCTCGAGCGTATGAACAAGTTTTGTATACTTGTTGGATGCACTTTTGGATTTTCGTGTACAGACTAAAAATAATGATTGTAAATTTATAGTAAAGCTGAACACATTATTTCTATTGTCGATTTAAATGATTTTATTTTGGAACAATATTAATCGTTTTCTCCGGCATACACTTGCATATTTCGTTTCACAATTGATTGCTAAGCTATTTAACCTATCTAACTCTCGTTTTATAATTTCTAACTAACCATGTATGTTATGTACCAGTGCCGGTTTTGAAAGTCGCAATTTTACATTTCCTTGTATAATGCGCCTTACCCGAAAACTTGTGAGCTGAATTCGTAAATTTAAACAACATAAATAAATATTATATACTTATTTGCTTTATTTATTTTATGTTTTTTTTTTCTTTTACCAACAGTAACAGCAAAATCTTTTAAAATAATTTGGCTTATTTACCTACTTCAATGCTGTCAGGAGTCGGGAAACTCAAAGCTGTTATATATAATAAAATCAAGTGATTACACAAGCATGCATATTGTGGAAAACAAAATATTCCCAAGAAAGATATAAAAGAAATGAGAAACAGACCAACATATAAAGTCTCTTTCAGATAATAAGAAAAACCATAGCAAAGTTTAGTTAGTATTAGTTATTTGTTGTTTTTATATGATCGTACGGTGTACTATATGTACAATGTACATGGTATATATACATATTATGCTAGGTTTTACTTGTATGTAAAATTGTAAATAGATGTGCATATACTTATATATATATATATATATCTATATTTTTATGTATTACATATATTTAACAAGGGTATAATCGAAATTGTTGACTTAGCTAAAAGCCAGATGGCAAAATGCTTCCTTAAAAAATTTGAAGTTTTCTCTACTTTTGGGTTGATACGTCTAGCCAAGATATCAGTATGCGGATATACGAGGCTGCGTGTTCATTTTCTTTTTAAAAAATATTAAAAAAGGCTTTTATTTTTCAAAATAAAATGGTTTAATTTATCTAACTCGGTATTTTTTCATGCGGCTTTTTTGAATCTTTGAAAAACGGAAGCAATAGACAAAAGAGCGCATACGAGAAAAGGACACGCAACAATAGGGGGAGTGTTAGCAAATAATCTAGAACCGAACTGGAAATTATCAGGATATTGATGTAAACTTCAACTATGAAAAGTATCATCAGTTTTTTAGTTTATAATGGTTTTTAAGGGTAAAAGTTACTATGAGTTGTTCTTAAGAGGTTTGAAAGAGTATCAAAAAAATTTAAAAAGTATTCAAAATTTAAAAATGCGTAAAAAAAGTTTAATCGAGGAAAATTATAGTTATAATATATTTTTAACTGTTGTACATAATTGGGCCAAAATTTCAATAGCATTTCAGGAAAAGCTTGAACATCAATAGCTACTTCTATACCTTGCGAGCGGCTGGTATGTTTAATAGTAAGCAGAAAAATCTTGTGGTAGATCGAAATGAAGTAAGACGAGCACGGCAAAATCTACGCAATTAATTGAAATCCGAAAATAAAACAATGAAACAAGACTTTTTCTTTAAATTGAAGAACATATTTCGTTAATTAGTGAAAGGGGAAATCAGTATTTAGGACATATAACACTAGCGTCTGGGTCGTCTTTGAATATATTTTCAAGCATTTTAGGTTTTTGGAAAACTCTTGCGATGTATCCAATATTGTAGCGATGGGATGTGACGGAACTGTTTGCAACGTTGGCTGGGGCCTAGCCAGAAAAATACCTCTTCTCGACGCATCTATACGGATGCCAATTTTTTTCAAAAATAAATCTTGTCCGCGCCTACCATCAAATTTTCATCGCCGAAGAAGATGTACATATAACGCCATTTTGCTTCAGAAATGCCGGACAGACCTTGAGTTTGTGGGCCAATGTTTTCCGCTATCTCATCGCTGGCCGAACTGAGAGCGAGCACCTTTACCATTTGAAGCAGGTTTTGAAGGTTTGGTCGATTATGGTCACAGTATCTTCTTTTTTTATTCTAAATCAAGCGAATAGGAAATTGCCATCGCCTGCATCGATATCATCTTTTTATTCCAAAACTTGGCGATTTAGCTGTTCCCATCTCTCTTTTCTCAGAAAACTCAGCAAAAAAATTTCTTATGGCCCGAATCCTACTCGGCGGCATTCGAACCGCTTTTGAGGAAACCGTTAGATTTTTTTCGAGGAAATTACAACCAGATAATCGACCTTCGATTGAGACCTTCTGGCAATTTAACCTACTATAAAGAGGTTTTGTTACTTTCTTGATGGACAAGAGTTTTCAGTGCTTACTGACCTCAAAGCACTGACAATCTTATTGTCGTTAAAAACTGAGTGCAGTCGTCATGAGTGTAGACACAGAGAATTTGGCGCCTGATTCACAACTGACATATGTTTGATCCACGGCAAGGAATATGTAACCGTCTTCTCTCGGTTAGTATCCGCAGAACGGCCATCTTTCTACGCGATTTAAGACGCTGTTCGCAATCTATCGAAACACTAGACCAACGACAACGAATTAAAATATCTTATACCCGAAAGTAGAACGTCCAGTTCAAAGTTTAAACTCAAACGAGTCAACTTACCAAAGAACCAATGAAAGTATTAGTGTGAGACTTCCATCACCCGTATTTTTGCTACAAGAAAGCCAGTGAAAAACCAGGATGCGGCACAGTCTTCATAAACTTACATTCCATACCAAAAAGACAATATTTTCGCCACACAAAATCTTCATATGGGACATTTTCAAATCCATCAGGTCGTATTGAAAATATGCATATGTATACACGAGACCTACCCGAAGTGAGATATGACCACAGCAACAGTAGTAAAACATTTCCTTTCACGTTCCTGAGCCGACTATTCTTCTGAAATATACCGGCCGCTTACCACCCTCAGTGGAGCGATTTCTTAAGCAACTCAAGGCAATACTAATAACTAAGTGCAATACTGCAATACGGAGTTAAAACCAATCATTTGTGCTCCTTGGCATTCGGGTGGCGATTCGGGGCATGATTTGGGATGGTTGCCTGCCGATTTAGTTTATCGTCATTCGCTGAAGGTTCCTGGGGAGAGTGTTTATCTAAGTCGTCTACATTGGACGTTATAACAAAATTACGGGAGGGCATGCGAAATCTAAATCCTATGTTCAAACTCGACAAGTCAATCGACCCGATAGTTCCTTAGTACCTGCACGTTATAGAAGTTGACGTACTGCGACTTTTAGCTGTACATGAATTCTTGAAAGTGACCCGTGTTTCTAAGTTTTATGAAATCAAATCAAAAAGTCACAATATTTTGCTTTTTACGGTGTGTGGTGTTAGAATTCAGCGCATGCGTCTTCTTATTTTTTATGTATATTTTGTTTCCAAACACTTTTAACGACAACCCCTTGGCCTACAGGCCGATTTCCAGAAGATGCTAAGCATACTGCAGATGTTCCTAATCTGGCACAAACGATTTTTTTCATGCAATTCTCTAACCTGCAGGCCATCTAAAATCAGAATTCTGAGTCTAATTTTTTCAATCATTTGACTTTTAAGCCAACATTTGCCCGCAACGTTCAGCCAAACACATCGATAGACGTCTGTGTACACGAAAATCTGGAAAACTGGCCTAAAATTGCAAAAAATCACCATTTCCAAACCAGGGGCAAAGCCAGTAAATTATGTGTGATAATATGCATTAATAGACACATTAAATAATAGGGCAGTGTTAAGGGCAAAGCAAAATAATGATGCGCTTCACCGCATTCTCAATTTTTTTTTATATATTTTATTTCGGGGAGGTTTCAACCCCGGCTGCCTAAACCCCAGCACGTTGGCAATAAATCAAGTATACCTATCTAATTATAGGTAAAAAATTACAGAAATTAATAAATTTTACATTATAAACAAGCTGGTTTGCGAACTACACCTCTAAACGAATAACCATTGCGACATGTTTTTAACAAATTGGATGGTGAAACTGCTGGCTCTCTGAGCATTTTCTAGGCCTATTGAAATTCTGAAAAATTGTATTGATAAAAAAAATAGTTATTTTAAACCTATTCAAACGGAGTTGTCTGAAGTAGTTATGCGTCCAGCAATTGTCACATGTCTATTAAGGGAGCTGATTCATCGTTCGCGATAATTGCCAACCGACTTGTTAATAACTGTTGAAAAAAAATGAATCCAACGAATGAAATTTACCGCACATACTGAAAATTTTTTTTGACCTTAGAGTTTTTCGTAAAAAATATTTTCAAAATCGGATAAATCTTACTGGCAGCGCATTTCGATTTTGTGCTTTTTTGCCAATTTTGATACAATTTAATATTCTTTTACTTATTACTTTTAAACTAGTCAACATGAAAACTAAAATTTGGTAATGGTTATTAATTCAGCTTTTATGAAAAAAAAATGTGTTAAAAGATATATATAATTGACTTGTTTTTGTGACCGAAGTATGTTTTACGTAAATTTCTTATTTTTTTTATACTTAAGATGCAGTTTTCTTTCAATACTAACGGATATATATGACATCACTATTCCACGAGTGATGTCACTGTAAAAGAATTGCTTGTTAAACATGGATTATGTCTTTGTTAATTATTTTGCAAACACACCTGCGAGATCGGTCAAAAAAAATCAACGCATGTTTTTTGCCCTGCTAATATTACTACTAAGAGAGTATAAATACAATGATAATAGTAAAATATCGGTGTATTCGTAAACATGATTTCCATGTATTTACGATGACCGATTTGCTCGAATGTGAATCGTAATAGTCGAAACGTTGCAAAACTTTTTTGGACTAGAACACTCTTAGACACATTGAAAAACTTTCTGTTTTACCTTATTTTTTGCAACTTTCCTTTCGCATCGATACAACTTTATTATTTAAAATTACTATTACACGAGAAGAAACGCAGATTTAGTGAACATTCGACGAAGGTTAATTTGTCCAGATGGGTTTCGGCTGTGTGGAGTTTGGCGAAAAAAGATTCGACCATCGGAGGTTGCACCGTATTTTATGGTTCTTGAGCATGTTTGCATAGTTTTTGTAAATTGTTTTTCTGTAGAATTTTTATTTATTTTAGCTACTTTTGCTCAATTTATGTTAAATGTTATGAGGACCAATATGAGATTTATCTATTTTAACATAAGATGTTGCAACAATATTGTTTGTCAAACAAAATTATTAAAAAAATAATAAAAAATAATATCTCTATATTTACTTAAATAAAAAAAAATAGTTAATTCTACCCAAAGATATTAAAAACTAGTTTATATCTTTGATTCTACCTGATGTTTTGATATTTTAGAAATTTTTGAATAGTTCAAAGATTTCCTTCCGAATTATTTTTGAAAACACTAACCTTTTATGTAAAAGTTTACATTTCATATATCCGCTCCGCCAGATGCCTAGATATATTATTGAATGCACCGTTTAAGCAAGACCACAGTAGTAATATACAGAGAAACAAAACTGTGTAAACTTTTTTTTTATATACACAACTCAACGAGTCTAATTCAGTCGTATTATTGAACATGTGTATGTAATATACGACATCAGAAATTGTAAAAATATTTGACAAGAAATTGTTTCTCTTTATATTCTTACCCTTGTAGTTCATGCAGATAAAATCCAGCGGTAAATCGAGCGTTCGGAAGAAGTTACGTGTTTTGATTGGCTGTTTGCTGTTTTTTGACAAGTAACGCTCGATTTAACGCTGGATTTTATCTCCATGAACTACAAGGCCTATTGTGAATCAAAACTCTTTGTAATCTTTCGTTCAACGTTATATTGCGCAGTTCCCAACAAAACTTTTTAAATACATTTTTCATGGTTTGGTGATTTGTGTCGTGAGGTATGACATTTTACATCTCTGACATGTGTCGTCTATTTCTGCATTCACCTTTTGCATGTAGTTATTTAGAAGTTTGGATCGGCCCGAACGAAGAGCTGTGATAAAGTTGCTTTTGTCGATCTTGGTAGCGAATTTTCTCGATATGAAATCGACAGTGGTCTGCCGCCGAGTACAATATTGTCTTTGTATTTTGTGATTGCTTCGGGAACATTTGCTGTGTGGATGTGCTGTTTTTGTTGTTTATAGCCATTAGTAACATATGTTTCTATTCTGTTCAATTGGTCCATTGTATTTGTTGTGAAATTTTTGTTTTCGTTGCTGAGGTCTTGTAAATGTGACATATTTGATTTCCTAATATTACGTGAGGGTCGAATGTCGTTTACAATGCTGTTGCATGGATGAATGCCTTGGTCGCAGACAATGTTGCGATATTATGTTGGCGTGTGCCTTGACCGGTATGATTTTCGTTTCCATGTGAAGGTATTAGATGACAGCCAGTTAGAATACGCATTGCAGCGTTTTGTGTACATTAATTTAATGTCGACCAGTCGGTATCCGCTAACTGTGCCGACCTTAAATGCTGTTGGACATCGTCTCTTTTTCTTTGTTCTAGTCGCTTCCGACTATTGACCTCAGCACATTGTAGCGGCATTTAAGTTCGTCTCTGCGGTGATTTGTTAGTATGCCCTAAATGTTAGAAGTGGGTCAAATGCGACGCATAGTACTTTTAAATTCGTGACAGTCGGTGAAAGTGTGTTGATTATTCCCATATCTAACTTCCTATTTACTTCCTTTGTCAAGGTTGTGAACAACGTGGCTGTCGATTTTCCGTTAATCTGCGTTAAATTTTCCTGTTCAGGTAAATTGGTTTACGATAATGATTCATCCGCAGGTTTGTTCGGTTTAATGAGAGGGAACACTTTAGCAGTTTTTCATACATTTGGTATCCGTGTTGAGCGATAGGTTGATCGCGGTCGTCAAAAATGAAATACCGAAATTGCTGACCTATTTTAACATAACAGCCGCCATATTGTCAGTGCACTTAGCCTTTGATGCCTTTGTGATACCAATTGCAATTTTCACATCATCATGATCGAACTGTAAGTTCATAACATTTACGATTTTGTTGAACTCTCTCAGCGTTTTTTTTTTATATTCTTGTCTTCACTTGCTGGAGGTTCTGCGAATTGTCTATTTAAGAGCCCTGGATTCATTTGCACATGTGCTACTGGATTACCATCTATTGAGATAATTGCATTCGCCTTTGTTTGATTCGGTTTGGTTAGGCCTTTGATGGTTTTTCAAATGTTTTTTTGGGCCTGGGTGAACGTAGCTTAGTCAATTAATTATTATTGTAATAAATGTAGCTCTTTAGTTTGGCAAATGTACCCTTTGATAATGGAATGAAAGATTCCGAAAACGTTCAGAGAAAATAAACAAAAAAGTACACGACAATAAGGTGTTTCATTTACCAACTATTAATTCTTAATTAGTCAAGGTGTTTCAACCAATTTTGTTTTTTGTGTCCAAACACCTGCTGTGTAATTTTATTATTCAGTGTTTGGATCATTAGGTCACTTGGAACTATTGCACGTATCCGGTCTTTGTCCCTGGCTATTTTGACCGCTTCGTTTGGAAAGTATGGTTTTAACATCTTAATGCGGCCTGATGGTACATAGAGTTTGGTTGCTTTTCTAAAACATCCATGGATAGCTTTTCGCATTTATGTCCACATGTGGGCGAGATATTGTTTTGGATTCGCCAAATCAGTCTTCCAGGCAGTTGTTGTGATCAACGTAGTTATGAAATTTAAACATTCATAAGTGTGATCTCACTGCCGCTAGATCTAAATGATGATGCCAAGTTGTTCAAGATAAATGTCGGTTATGCTTGGATTAGTGTGGCTTTCCGATGTCTGATGTTATCACGTATAGTAAAAGCAAGACCTCAACCTTTCGTTTCGCGGTCTTCTCTAATGCATAATTATGTAACCTTTCGTTAATTGGAAATTGCTGATTGAGACTAGTTTCGTTTATTGTATTGCAGCAATTTGTATATCAAGTTTGTTGTTTACGAACCTGTCTGATTTTCTTTTAAGACTGTTACAATTTAATTGAAGTAGATTCAGGTTACCGACGCTGTCTTTGGTATTCCGTTGGTTTTTTGTCAACATTTTTGGTGGTACACATTAGATGTCTTTGGTATTGCACTTGTGTTGTGGTTTGTTTGACTTGCCGGTTACTGACTAGGCATGTCAGGACGTTAACTAGGATTGCTGTGATGTTGACTAGGAATCTGTTGGTTTCCATGATTGCAACATTCAGCTGTGTAGTAAAGTATTGTGTGTGTGGTGTGCCCCAAATGATAGTTTTTTTTAGCACGGTCGCAGCTGACATCACCCAAATAAACCGTTGCATCTAAATGACTTACTGATGCTGTTTTTC
>JANTEX010007228.1:0-10926 GCA_024741295.1 Macrocera vittata
GGAGTGTGAGCATAATGTAAATAGTATTACATTATTTATATATACATATATATATACATATATATACATATATATTTAAATTCTTTCATAGGCGATGACAACATCTATTATTTGCACAGCCTGTCAAGGTAAGATATAAATTACTGACTTGTTAGTCATTTTTTGCGCAATTATATATGTGTCATCGTCTTACGTTCATATATTCAACGATTCTACAATTTATCCATTCAATTTTTTTTTGTAAAGGTAACCACATATCACAAATAAGTTTAATAAATACGATTTCAAAATTAAATCATTTCCGGCTACAATAATTTTCGCTAGGTCACGTGACTATATCTTTAAGCAGATGGGTTAAGTAGTGGCAATAGATTTATATTTAATGTAATAAATATATGTACGAAAGCTCTTAAAACAGTAATTCTTGTCAAACACAAAACCAAAAGATATATGTATGTTATATATACTGTACAATCCGATATATGTATATATACTTATTTATGGAATTTATTTAATCGTGAGATTGACAAAAGAAACATATTAACTGCACGAAATGTTTCATACAAGAAGGTATAATTTTTATTATATGTTTTTCTTTTTTGTTGTTGAGTTGTATAATAAACGCGCGGCGGTATTTTATAAGTACTTGTATATGGTTTATTTATATATGTACAGGAAAAATGTATATATATGTTATATTATATGTATACAACAAAAGTTATTTTATTCTATTCGGGCTAACAAATAGTTCGACTGCATTTGAACTTTGCTGTGCGGGGTCAATGCTTTTTTTTCTGCCGCTTTTAATTCAACAGTTTTGTTGTTTCTGTTGTATTTCGTTATTAATTAAAAACTGCCAACAGCTTAACTGATTTTAATTGACACGGTGATATGGTATAAATATTAACATATATATATTTATATAATATAGTTATATGTATATAGTAAAACGCGGTGTAATTTACCATTAAACACATAGAACAAAGACATTTCAAAAAGGAAAATTGTTTAACCTATCGTTTATACTTTGGAGAAACTTGGTAAATTAGTATATATATATAAATATATAAATGGGAATTGATTCAAGAGAAAACAACAAGCTCTGCAAATGCTGAATAACAAACATGCATATTTAACTATGTGCAATTCGTTGTATTTAGGATTTTTGAATTGTGCGGTCAATTTCTCATTTATGTTTACAAAGGATGAAATGTTGATAATTTCAAAACAATTATCCTTTTGATGCCGCATTTTAGACATAAAAGCTGGTAATTCAAATGAATTCTGCGCTATATATGAGTTGGATATAAATATAGGTATTAGGCACTTTAGACACAATACATATATAGAACAACCATATAACCGCACATGTTCATTTCAACAATATAATTTTCCGACTGATCTAACCATTATTTGTTATATATGTAGTATATATCGCAATGATAATATTAACATATCAGATAATTTATCAAATGAAAATTGTGAAATTCCATAGACGTTTTCATGATACACAGTTAGTAATATTGTACTAATTTTAACACTTTTCCGGTGTAGATATTAGTTCAAAAATAAAAACACCACAAAATAGGTGAACAAATAGGTAGGAAAAAATAATCAAACAATTAGCTTATAATTAAAACCATCATATTCTTTTTAAATTTTTTTGATTTCCTTCGGTGTTATAGATACTCTAAAATAGTTTTAGTTCTAAACAAATAAATATACTAAAATAGTTTTAATTCTTTTAATCAAATAGATTTAAATTTAAATCGTTTATATAGACCATATATTATCTTATTTGAAGTATAAATAACGTTAAATTAGTTTAAATTTCAAACAAATACTACTCAAATTTGTTTTTGGCTATGTCGCATACAGATGTGTACAGTCATAGTTTATTCAAAGATGTCGTACGGAATAAAAAAAACAAAAAAAATCTAGGAACCCAAAAAGATAAAGAGGATTTCAGGGACGTCCATAACTTTACATTTTTTTGTTACAATGATTGTGATTTGAATTGAATTTGCATTCATTATTTCGACAATTGGCCCATAATAATAAGTGAAGTTTTCGTTTTTTTTTTTTGCATTCTAATATTCTTTAATGTTGTTGATATCACAAGTTTAATGTTAAAACCAATCTCTTCATATTGAAATCATGTACTTTTTGATTTAAAGATAAAAATTGGCGTCACTAGGAAAATGTGTTAAAATAAATAACACTATCGAATAGGTTAAAATTTAAAAAAATTTCGTTTTTTTTTAATTTTAAGAGAAAAGTTTAAAATAACAAAAATGTTTTTAACTGTGTACGAATATTAGGTAGGTAATATTAATTATATCAGTTATTTCCATTTATAAATGTTTTATAGGGTGTAACGAGCTAAACTGTTTTTTTTTTCATATGTATATATTTTAAGCAAAAAAAATGTATATGATATGATTTTACCACAGTTCGTTTGGCTCCTTACTTGATTAAATATACTTTGACTCTGAAAATTTTAAGTTTAACTTTTTTTAACACAATGTAGTTTTAATTAAAACCTTTTCTGGCTCTTAAAATCTAGTTACGATATATTCAGTGCTCGATTCTGACCATTTTAGGTGCAAGAATACGCTATTTTCAAATAGTGTTTCGGAATACGCATATAAGTTTTCCGGAATGGTACTCCAAAATATTTTATTTTATCTAAGACATGTTTCGGGATATAATTGGTCTTAAGCTCAGCAAAAAATTCTTTTATGTGCTATATGCACACTGTTTTGGAATAATTAATTTTTGGCCTGGTCAACAGTTTAGATAAATCAAAAACTCCTCATGTGACTGCAAACTTTTCTATTTTTGTAGAAAACTACAATGCTTTTTCTATTCAAGGACCAAAATTTTATGAAAATTCAATGAAAACTAACTGAGATATCACAGTTCTAGCTAAAGCCTGCAATAAGATAAAATGCGCAATGTATTGAAATAATCAATTTTTTGCAGGTTCAACAGTTCAGATAGATCGAAAAAACTCCAATTTTTTTATATTTTTATATAAAGCTACATTACTTTGGATTTTCAAGGACCATAATTTTATAAAAATTCAATGAAAGTGTATTATACATTTTAGCTTTAAGAAAATCCAAATATCTGATCAACGACACGTTACAATTAATTTGTTGTCTCTTAAGACAGTAGTCATGATATAGTTTTATTGTTAAATCTTTAATTTTGCAGTTATTTGTATATTCGTGTAGATAGCTTTGAAAAAATTACAATATTGAACAATTATTATTTAAACAAAAATCGTTTCTAGAATTCATCTGATTTTAGATAAATATCGCTTTTTAGAAGCCTAGAAGAATTGCTCGAAAAAATACATGCAAGAATATAGTTTCTATGTACTTTCACGTTAAAACGAAATGAAACCTCATCAAATTCATTAAAATTTCAAAAATAACAGAATTTATTGAAAGGTTTTGAGCTGACTTAAATTAAAAATTAGTTTTATCTCTACTCTGAGCTGTAAATATGAACCAAGAACTGCATTTCAGTATATCGAAATATAAAAACTTTTGAATATTAAAATCATTATATTGGGTGATATGTATGGTATACATATGCTCTCTATTGCCAATAGATATGTTAGTTATATGACAATAGGTTACACAATTTATACTTTATAAAAGGTCTTTGGTGCTCGGACATATAATAGGTATTGTATAGAACAAACCGGAAAAGCGCTGTCAAACTGAAATATTATTTATCAAAACTGGGTAAAATACTACAAACTATATACTCTTGTATAATATAAGATATTGACAATATATTATACATTGTGCGACATCATAATAGGCTGTCAATAACATTTGTGTTTAGGATATGTGAAGCATTCCACGTTCGGGGTTGAGAGTGTACATATAGTCCTAAATTAGTTTTCAACCTCTTTGATAACACCATAATAAGAATTATTAATTAAGAATATTCGCAAATATCAATTAATATCAAAATATTCAATCAAACTAAAATACATTCACTGTTTTTTTTCTTCTAAAAACCCTTCAAAATTTGTAAAAAAAAATTTTAGATAGAATTTGTTTTAATTGTGGAATGACTGATACTAACTGGTCTTTTAACCATATATACTCGTACAATATCCCAAAATGTCATTTCATCTCTTAAACGGCTTTTCGATCGACAGCAACGAAAAAGTGTCACCTATCTCTGACTAAGGTTAATAACCTCCCTTAACGTTTAAATATTAACCAAACGTTTATAGGCAATCTATTACGAAAGTTCATAGATTATACTTATACCTTATAAAATGTGAGATATTTATTTATTATAAGATATGTGTATATATACCGCTTCATATATCGATACATAAGAAAATGCTGTGAAGCCATATATACCAAAAACATATATAGGAAAATATATATATACATATATAGACACAAGATTTCACTCAAGTATTGGAATTCTATTCCAATTGTGTATATGTGTGCACAAAGGAAAGATGCTGATATGGGAAGAAGAAAGTTATATGATGTGTTTTACCTTCAATATTAATCTTCCATGTTACTTGTGTAAATATTTGGATATTAAATGCATAAATATTATCCCATGTTCGAGGCAATGTACGGGTACGTGAACGTATCATATATAAAATATAGGTACGGCACATATTATAACATGTGTATATGTTTAAACGGATAATGTTTTCTGTATCTATATGTTTGTAGTTCATATATACCAAATATCATACGTATATGTATATTATATAAAATGTTTGGTGCGTTATCTTTGCTTACTCATATAATGTCAACAAATCAACAATTTATAATACACAGGCAGTGAATATATGGAAAAACTGTTGAGGTGTTAATGACAAAGAGCGAGCTGACATCATCACCACCAGTTTTCAAAGAAATTTATTGTTTGATTATCAGAATTTCATAATGTAGATAAAATGTTATATTTATATTAAATATATGAGTGCGTAGATACGTATAGCTACATTTTTTTCCATCTATACACACAGCAGATTATTATAATTAATCCGATAAATATCGCGCTTATTATTATGTACACGTTATATTATCGCATTAACAATGTTTCGTTGTTCTTATATATATGTAGCTGAATATATAGTATATATGCCTCATATATGTTATCCCTGCACATTGTATAGTATTATGCCCAAATATATGAACGTAATTTGTACAATTTTTGTGTAGATACAACTATATAGTACGTATATACGTTCATAACAAATATTTATATTTAATTACTATACATGACTATTTAGTAAATGCGAAAGAAAGAAAAACGCGCACAATTTACAAAAATTATATTTTCGGGCTATCGTGTATATTTTCAACGCCCGGAAAACAAGTACCCCCGAAACATAAAAAAAAAATTAAATACATATTAAATGAACGTGTTTTATAGGAGTTATGTGTACGGATAAAAAATATGTGGCGACATGCTCGCATAAATTTGATTCCGTTGTTGTTTTAATTCCTAAATTCAAATATGCAAACTCATTGCCACATATGTAGTTTATGTGTATGTGTAGGGGAGACTAAGTTAAGCTGTGCACGATGAGCAAATGTTATAGGCAGACTGTATGGAAAATATTGGTTAAGATTATAGCTACATTGTGCTTTTCTCGAAAATGTTTTTTTTTGTAGTCTTAAAAGTTTTTTAATGCTAAAATTGTAGTTTTGTACAGTAAAATTGTCGTTAAGGTATAACCTTTGTTTAAATATGTATCAAGTTTTCAAATAATTTTATTATAATTGACCATTGACAATCCTTTTGCTGATAGATTGGACCGAAGCACTTGTTAAATTATCAACGTTGCCCTAAATTCAAGTTTTTTTTCTTATTGCTGAGGTTGATATATTTTTAATTCTTTTAAAGTTTCTCTGTAATTTTTAAACAAGTCTAGTGCTGATAATCAGTTTTATTTTCGATAGTTTTGACAAATAAATTTGAGAACAATATTTGACTTTTCCAAAAGAAATTTTAGAATGCCAACTAGTAAGTAGTAAAAGCAGCAATACAATAACTATAATTAAAAAATAAATGCATTTCTTATTATATGGATGCAATACCTATTTTACGGGCCTTTCATATCTTAAACTCAATCTTGAAATTCTAAGAAGATTCAGACTAAAAACTGAGAAAGAACGGTCAAAAATATATATAGTATATATATATATATAGCACTATATAGTTAATTCCAGCTATTTCCAATAAGAGTACTTAAAATATCTTAAATTTGTTTTATAACTATAAAAGCCTTTTTGCTATACATTGTAAGACTGATTCCGAATATTGAGAATTAGAAATATTTAAGAACATTTCAAATTTATGTCCTTCGATATACAATATACAATAATTGTGCACATGATAATTATAAAAATAACAATAACTGAAGGACGAAATTTCACAGGCTCACCTATATAGAACAAGTTGTATGCTAAGCACAAAATTATAGGTACAGTATTACAAAATTATAGGTACAGTAAATAACGGTCTAGAGAATATTCCGTTTAAATTACTGAAAATTAAAATTACAAAAAATAAAAACTTTTTCATGTACAATAGTTATTTTTTTCCATTTGAAATAATTCTATATATATGCATGTGTGCACACGTTTGTAATAGTGTAATAAAATAAAATTACGTAACATCATTGAATTAAAGCTTTTCTGCGCGTCTAACACATTGCAACATCTCACTTGGGACGAACCGTATTTAATAAAATGATAATGCAGATTATTTGCGCGTTCGTCATATACGAGTACGTTTTATGATATGCAATACATTTTATTTCTATGAAATTTTCTGCTGATGGGTAAATTGAAAAACTTTTACGTTACAACAACAAAAAAATGTGGTTTTCGCTCATTATTTTAAACAGAAAACAAAAACTGGATTTGTTTTTTTTAATTAAAATTGTCATTTTAATAACATTTTAAAGACAACTTTATATCAAACTATCCCACTATATTCCCTTTATTTCTGTATCAACAACAATGTTACGAAAAATTTGCTTTAGCATAAATAATTGCTTTACAATATTAATTTGAAGTTTGATAACTAAGTGTGAAGAATAAAAAAAAAAAACAAATTATGGTAGGTATACCTCCAACATTAGTCAAAAATATCTAGGTTAGACATTTTTGGGTGAAATGAAATAAACGTAAACCCTTTTATATATAGGTATAACTCGGTATAACATGTATGTAATGTTCGATACAATTTGCATCAGATTTTATGATTTTTCACTACAACTGCTATGCATGTTGGGTTGTATTAGAAAAATTGCATAACTCAAAGAAAATCAATAAAGCACACGATTTTATTGAACATTTTTAAATTAAATTTATCCGATATATATTATATCTAAAAATCGTTTGATGTATAGCAAAAACCGTTGCTGGAACAATAAATTTATGATTTGAATTTTTAGAAAAATTAATCAAATTCATAAAAGAACTATAAATATTTTCCGATGCACAAACGATTTCCACAAAGAAATTTCAAAAATAAAATTTAATATTTTCTATAGTCTAAACTCAAAAGCTTTATAATCTATGAAAGCTTTTACAACACTATAAGGCTATCCAAAATTGAACTGATGTGTAATATCTATATATATATCACTATACAATTTACGAAAATAATAAAAGAAAATTGTTATCAAACTGTATATTTATATATTTTTCAATTGCCTTTCGTTCATTTCTGATTGAAAATTGAAAATATTTTTAATGATCGACTTGGGTGTCATATTTATATTCTTTTACAATATTCCAATGTGAAACTGGCATTCAATATAAAGCTACGTGTGAGTTTTTTTTTGTACAAAACACATATATATATATGTACTGCGTCGAATAGAATTCGATAAATGGAAAATTGAATATTACGTGTCCTCGATATATGTCAGGTGTGCTGTTTCCCTGTTTCAAAAGAATTCTGCACCAGCTTCTACATCAATTTTAATTTTCTATTGAATTGAAATTGATACAAATATATTATATATCAGTGTGTCTTCATAAAAGTACACATCGAATGAACCTCTTAAAATGAAATTCAAAGAAACTTTTGCTGACACATTTTGTTGTTAAATTTGTATGGCACTTAATGTACGACTTCAAAAATATTTTAAATGTGTACACACTGAACAGTATATAATATATATACGTACATATACAGGTATATATGTATTGATTTAAAGTTTCTGCATACCATGCTGCAACGCGCAGACAGTTTTCACATACATATATATTTTAGGAAAACTTTTCTCAACGGATGCAGTTACACAAATTTACATTACATATGCATGAATGCATGCAAATTTTCACCACTGTTTTCAAATGACCTACAATGTACGTACTACACATATAATATAGTACATATTTCAGGACGAAAAAGTTATGTTACATATTCAATTGTTGAAATTAGTTCAAATCGAATTGATTTTATTTATTATCATTGTGCTCCGAACGAAAGGTTAACAAGCGGCATACATACATATTTATTTTTTAAATAATTTATTTCTCATGATCAATAAAATAGTATATAGTGTTCACCGGCCGTTCCATCTCTGAACAAAGTGTTTCTACCATATAATATGAAAAATACAGAAAAAAAAAATGTTGACTGCGTATAATATGCCAATGTGAAACTTTAACATGTATAATTTTATTTATTTAAAATTTATATTTCGATTTATTTTCTCTGTGCACACCACTTATAATGAACCCATAAAATAGAACAACAAATACTTAATTATTTAACGCCAATATATGTTATTGCATAAACGTTGTTTTTATTATGAAAAAAATCTATATATACATATGTATGTTATTGCAATAATATACACATAATTTATTCATTATTTAATTTAGTATACCTAGTCTGTTGATTTGCTTATATTTTAATGTAAAATGGAAATTTATGTGATAGTTTATTGCACGACACAATTCAGATCTTGATTTAAATAAAAAGGATAATAATGTAAATGCATTCCATTTTGAATTAGATTAATTAGAAAATGAAATCAATATATTTATTTTGATGTGTCACGAATTGATTATACATTGTGGAATTAGATTATTGCGATCAAATGATTGAATTTTCTTTCTGAAAAATGTATGTGAGTAGTACAGCTACAATAAAATCGCAATTATCGGTTCACTACTGATGTTCTATAAAATAGAATTGCAATACATTTTCTATTTTATTTATTTATGTTTGATTGCGTTTTTATTGAATTTTGTCGACCACAGATATTAATTCATTTTCTTAATTATTATTTGTCATACGTTTAATGTCAAAATCAAATATCGTTTTATTTATTTAATTTTATTTATTATTATTAATTATATTATTATAAATAATATAATTAAATCACAAAGGTATTCTTATTTGTTTTCAATTGAAACATAAATAAAAATTTAACATCGCAGATACATTTACAGGATGTTTATTTTTTTGAAGATATATTTCGAAAATTTTAAGAGTCGCTTACTCCTGCAATTTGCAATTTATATAGTAAAATGTTGTGGTATATCCTTTTATCAAGCCCAAATATAATCCGGCGACAATTTCATTTTAATCTGATTTTCGCTCACAAATGTAATTGTAACATCAGTTGTTCCATATTGAGATGGTTAAAAAATAGTTTTTTAAAAAAATTGCAAGCCATTATTGAATAATTTGTTCAATTGTCTTATTCGAGGATGTTTTTTATTAAGTTTTTTTTTCGAATGATAATATCCCCTTGAAATAATTTCACTGTCTTGTTTGGTTCTTCAATTTTCTTTTTTGGACTAATTTGTTTTTTATTTATATGAAGTTGACCTTACTTGCGCTGGTCAATATATATTATAAGATGCAGAAGATTATGTCCAAAACTGCTGCCTGCCCACATATCACAAATCTGTCTTCCTCTCTGAATTAAAATCAAATGTACACATCTTTTTTCGGGGAAAATCTGCTGTGTTGCTGGAAATATATTCCGCCCGGGAACAATGCTTTCAGTCAACGCAGTTTTGAGAATAACCGGATAAGCCCGTGAAATCAGATGCAAACCACTTCCTACCATTGAATCGTTGATCGAAGCCCAAATCGACTAAAATCTCAATGGGTAGAGAGAAGCTTGCATTCAACAACAGTAACTGTTCAATTGTTACAGAACAGCCCTCTACCGAACAGTGTGTCAAAGATACTCTTAACGCAACCCAGACGACAATAGGCAAAACAACTGATATTTAATTAATATAATTGACCCAGTAAATTATTCATTAGATTGAAATCACCAAGAATGAAAATCCGATCACCGTGATTCTGTTCTAAATATTTCAACACAATGTAAACTCTATTTTCGTAAAAACAAATCCAAACGTTTTTTTTAAAGCGAAAGTACCAATTATTTGATTAAAATTAAACAAATACTATTAAAGTTAAATAGTTGAACAAAATATTGCACCAAAAATTATGTAAAATCAAAATTCTAAACATAATTAAAACTACACATTCTTTGATTTAATATTTTAATATGTAATTCCAGTCGTGTTAACTATACATATGTTAAATAGGTATAGTTTACCTTATGCCCGCATATGAGGAACTTAAGCAAAACGAGAACTTGTGGATTGTGTAATTGTCTATTAAATCTCTCAAGACAGCTATCAAGAGGTAAGTGCCTATAAACAAAATTACAAAGGAGTGTAATGCATATCTAATGTTATGTACAATTTGAGGTTCGCGAACTGTTTCTGTCTTGTCTTATGCCTATTAATATATATCCATTGTACATGTAATTGGTAATACATTTTTTATCAATTGCATGGTAACGCGTGTTGTATATGGCAGCGTGAGTAATATATATATGTTGAATATTTGCGCGTGTTCCAATAAAGA
>JANTEX010007339.1:0-10925 GCA_024741295.1 Macrocera vittata
TTTATTTAATTTTACAGAAATGTATGTAGAGAGTAAATTTTTACCCCTCCCAAGACCGAACCCTAGATCCGCCACTGGTTGAAGACTGCTTGAAATTTCACTGTGACTGCCATTCCGAATGAGTCACATACACTCAGTCGAACGAATCAGTCTCAATATATTTGAAATCTTTGAAACTGATTGTGAAAAGTGTGATCGGTAAATTCTAATTTCACGTTGGCAGCATATTCGTCACAATGTGTACCTCCTGGTTCCTCAAACGAATAACTAGATTCAACACACTTACATATTTTTGTACTACTCAACCACTACTTTCGTCACGTGTTTCGTCATCGGCAACGGACTCCAATTCCAACTTGTTCTTGAACTTTTTCACATCAGATTGTATTTACCAGTTTAAGAATGCGACCATTTAACCGTTTTTTTTTAACTTTAAACTAAATTTTTTATAATTATGAGCCAAACGACTGTCCGTAGAGTCGCAATGGTGTTTAACGGTGAAACTCTGGTTTTAGTTGCAGCCGTAAAATGTATTCTCTGGTCAACCTATTCTCAAATAAGCGAATGGTGCAAGATCTTTATAGCTGGGCTTGGACATTAGTTGATTTTGATAAAAACGATGAGTTACAACGAGGAACTTTTACTTTATCAATTGTTCAAAGTTGACTTAGCCATAAGATTACACACTTTAACATCAAACTGTGGCATTCCAGCCGATTGCACACCGCCAATTACTATATACGTTAAAGCAATATCTTCGCTTTCACTAAGTCTGTGCTACGAAATTGATATGTTTGGACTTTGGTACACCACCGCAGTGCCATGAATGTCAAAAACCTCACCGATTAACCAGACTGCTCAATGGTTCAATACAGACAACCGAAAGCATACTTTCATCATTTGAGAGTCGTACTCTAGAAATGAGCAGGACCCGTACCACCACTGCCAGTACCGGTGTGAGTGCGGGCCTCGGCCTCACCAAGACTTACTTCGGTTATGAACCGGATGATATGAAAAATTAATGAGGATGGAAGAAGAGAGCATGTGAAACAGTCGACTGGGGGAGAAAAGGGCCAAGCTTCAACATTACAAAAAAGTGCTTGGACATTGTAACCCGAGCAACAGCAAATAGTGTGACACTGAAAACTGGAAGGGAATGGCAAAATCGGTCCCGATTTGCGTAAACCCTAGACCTCAAGCGGTATCTTTCGAGCACCTCGCAAGCAGCTGAAAGATTTTAGAAAAAGAAGAATAGAGTCGCTCGACCAATAGGCGCATCGTACAAAACACAGAAGAAACGAAGGAAGAACAAGGAGAGCCATGCGGAAGTTGTTAACAAACACATCCTAATGACAAAGACGATGCAGAAGGAAAAATTCCGTCCGACAAGGAAAAGTCGCTGCGACTTTAGGCCTATATAAAATCAGTTCAGCTCAGTTGTAGACTCGACTTTAAAAGAAATATCTTTAGACTTAATTTTGTTGAAGAGTTCACACTTTGCTGAAAGACGCAACGAGAAAGATAAGGTTTCAAGTTAGTATGAAAAGACTATAAGTTGTAGCCTGATTTCACTACAATTATCACGGCCAAGATCTTTGTTCCATAAATCCATAGTTCACATACTGATATATTTGTCACTGTAGCTGACGGACAAAATCCACAACTGGGTAAAAATTAATGCAGAAAGTGATAGAACGTCTGAGAGGTAAGCCTCCGGGTACCCTTTTTGCCTTCGGTGTACCCGAAACATTATTGTCCCGTCTTAAGGCTCAGGAAGACGTAATTTTTTTACAACTTTACCCTTAGAGTAGCACTAGATTGATCTAGGCCAGAGAAACTAACACCATTGTTCCAGTAATGGTTTTTTTCAGTCGAACATACAGCACTGCAAGACGCAGAGCCAGCGCGAACATGTTTGGCGCCGTGATGCAGAATATAATGCAGCGCCTCACCACAATTTTTGGCAGCGTCACTTTAATTTACTTTACTACGCCACTAAAGTCGACATCTTTAGCACCACCGTCAAACCGATTTTTGAATAAAAGCCGAAATTTGCCTCAATGCTATCTTACTAATCTCTCCTTCGGGATACATGAGTATCTGCCAAGCGGTCTCTATGTCGCCTGTCCAAAAGCTGAACAATCAGACGAAATTAAGATCAGCTCAACATGGACACGGCAAACGACGATAAATATGTATCGTTCGGCAGACTAGATCGGCTACGTTCGGGTTGTCAAGCATATTAGGCAGAAGCTTAAGGACAGCCGAGTGTTTGGAAGACTTTCACTAACCTTTCAAACACTATTGAGAGTCAGTCTAATAGCTGACCTAAGAGCAGTCTGCTTTACATGTAGATCCAGTGGCAATAGATCCAGAACAACTTGCAAAGCAGCGGTTGGTGTAGTTCACGTGGCACCTGTATGTTGTGGTCAAACAGGCGAGGCGCTGCATCCGTGTGAGCTGATCTTTTACTGTGGACACTTCAGTAATTGTCCACCAAACAGTCTCATATGTTAACACAGGTCTCACTACCGTCTGCTAAAGCCAAAAACAGGTGCTCGGGGTGAGCGTGCTCCCCAACAACCAGACCTTCTCTAATATACCTATCAACCAGTCGCTCAAGGGTCTTTAAAATAAAAGAGCTCAAGCAAATCGGCCTGAAGGTCCTTAGGATTAACATGACTCGAGCAGCCTGGTTTTAGTATAAAAAAGACGCCAGGAATTGGGAATATATCCCATCGCCAGCGAAGCAAATAGGAAATGCACAAAAATTAAACAAACCTAATTAATGACTGAAGATAGTCCGATGAGCAGTCACCATACGTCTGACCACGGAACTCAGACCCACACTTCCATGAATACAAGAAAGACTAACGAGAAGTTGTTTGCAGCCGAGATTGACAGTAACCATGTAAAGTGGACGGCTGGTGGGCTAAGTTCTAGAAACAGTAGACTGTAGATCAAGCGGGGCAAAAGCCATTCAGAAGCACTGCAGACCTCGTACCATGTAGCTAGTTCCGTTAAAACCTTTAACAAATGGTAAAACAATGAATTAACAATGCGAAAAAGGTAAGAAAAACATTACGTTTGAGATTAACTGAGAAACCGTCCAAGTCAAGAAGATTGAGTTTTAAAACCTTCTAAGATCAAGGAACAGATTCATGAAGATCTTTCTGTGAAAACATCTCCTCCACGACCGTTGCTGGTAGACTTAAGAAGAGCGAAGATCAGACATTGGTGTTCGGAACCACGCGGTGTACCACCTAAGAGAAAGTTTGACTTCGAAAAGCTGCACAACGAGGAGACAAAGTAGCGATATGTGAACCAACTGCAGCAACGAATTGAAGCTGATTTTATGGAAAACGCGAGCAACTGTCAGTGAACGACAAGTGGAATCAGCTACGACAGAATATAGAGCGCATTGTAGAAGAGGTAGTGGAAAGGAAGACTGGAGTAAACCGGGTAGATTGGTTTGATAATGAGTATAAGGCAGCGGGGGAGGTATATGAAAGAGCGATACGTGAAATTGGCACAGCGAACAACGAAAGAAACACAAGACTAATGTAACGACAGATACGAAACATAAAGAATGGGTTCAACCAACAACCTCTATTGTGCGAAACGAAAAATGGCGAGTTGGTGGGAGAAGCGCATCGCAAGATTTTCAAGGAACTGCTAAACACAGGTGATACCATAGTCAGTGTGAGAGAAAATGATTCAACGTTCTAGACAGCGTAGCCACATGTAGTAGAGCCATCACTGCCATGACCAAAGGCGTTATTCTCAAGCTCAAGAATAACAAATCGTCAACTTATCTTGTGAACTTCTAAAGTATGGTGGCGATGCACTGAGGCTGAGTATTATACATGTGCCAGTTTTGCAAATATGGGACAACGAAGAGTTACCGGAAGAGTGAACACTTGGCGTCATTTGTTGCTACGACACTTGTAAAATTTCGGATTTGGAAAAGAGCTAAAATAGCTTATGTACTGAGATGGCGTCAGTAACAAGAATACTGAAACTAATCGAATCTGGCGTCATTTTTTCGTTGTACAAGAAAGGTGATAGATCAGAGTGCAGTAACTACCGTGGAATCACTTTATTGAACGCAGCATACAAAGTTTTTAGTAACACGTTGAAGATCACATATTGGTGAATACCAATAAGATTCAGGCTAAAAACAGTACGAACAACGGCCATTGGATATAAAGTAGTGTTTTCAAACGGTCCAGAAGTTCGTATAAAAAACTTTCGAGAATTTTTTCACCAATCAAACCGAGTTTACAGCAACATCGCTTTCTAGCAGAGTAATCAATCATCAAAAAGCAAGAGTATAATCAGCTTACCATTCGGGTCATATATATTCACTGGAGCAACACTCAGATGAATCTTTATGGTGCCTTTTATGCCAAGCGCTAATACTATTAGACTACTGGCAGCCGTGAAAGAACTATTTTTTCCGTTACAAATGTATCATTGTATAAAATTACGTGATGCTGTTTATTCCAATAGGTTTTCTACAACAGACATTGTTGTGTGATGTGTTCCCGTTTTTCAAAATTCAGTTTTATTCTATCGGTCTGATTGTTTGGTGACATCAAAAGAAATTGAACCACGTCTTTAAACTTTGTTGCACTCTTAAAATGCTTTGTTCAATGCAAAATTGACAAAGTTCGGTCGCTCTTTGAAACCGGCCATTCTATAATGTCACCAATTAACATTGGAAATTCACGATAACCCATGTTGGTCGGGCGAAATACGTTTGCTTTTGATAATAATTTTGCTTTTAATTCTTAGTGTGCAAGTTTTGTACGAATTTTGTCAATATTGGCTGGATTTTTCTCGCATATATGTATACTCATTATCTTACATTTCTGTCAGTGCTTTATTATAGAAAACATTCCATCAATCGAATTTCTTTCTTGATCGCTCGGATTTTGAACAACATTAGGCACACAACGACTTTCTTGGTGATTGAATGTATTGAACTAGGATCATTGCTTGACGATTCTGTCGGTTCTCTTCACAAATTGTTTCATTTTCCAAATTGCATTTGATCAGTCTTTTTGAGTTTGCTGAGTTTGTCGGCCGCCTTTTGTTGTATCTCCAGTCTTCTCAAAACACATATTGTAACTATTTGGAGGAACACCCATAAATGTTTCTATTGCTTCGGCGGACTGTATTTTGTTTTGAATGACTTTTTCATTCAAATTAACCAATGAACTGGTAGATTCGGCTCGAAGGACCAATATTATTAAATGGTCTAGCGTCAAAGTTCTGGATCGATTATTTTCAAACTTGGTAAAATAGTTTACAAATAGCCAGATCGACTCTTCGAAAAATTAGTAAAATATGTTGGTACTCTTAAATTAAAAGCTTATTTAAATTATTTCAAGAGAATTGAGGTGCTTATTTAGTTATTTATAATATTCGAAATCGCTTCCTCTCCAACATTATTACTCATGGTCATCTAATCTCTTATTTAATAGAATTTAGTTGCCTTCTGAAATATCCCGTTTAAAGAATATTTACCTGTTAACACTAGGTACCCATCAAGAGTTTTAAAAAAAAATCCTTTAAATTTGATCAAATTAAATATTTCTTTATTATAACAAATCTGACAAATTCACCATACTATTAATCACTTTTAAACTTAGAAAGTGGAATTTCAATAATTTTAATATAAATAATTACGTCGAATAATCTAACATCCACTTTTTTCTAATTAATAATATAGTGTGTGATTTTTTTAGTGTAGGTATATAATATATAATTTATAGTGTCGGCCTCAATTGCTTAGTATTTATTTTTTAAAGGTCTATGTCCGCCAAATTGTATATTTATACTTAATATTAATATGTTTCTGTGTTTGTGGGTTTTTCTTAATTTTCTTCTTTTATTTTTATTTTTTATTTTTTTGAGTAAAAGTGTAGTGAGTTTTTCCTTCTTCTTAGCTGCCCCTAATTTATTAAAAATGTTCAGTTTCATAGGGTGTTGTTGTAGTGGTGGCTGTTGGTTCAACATGCTTTGTATGTATTTCAACAGTTATATTATTTTGTATATCTGGCAAGCTGGCACTTGTCTGTAATAAATTATCACATTGATTTAATAAAAACGTTTTCCCTGTTTCATCCATTATGATATTTAGTTTTTCAACTGGACATTGATCGGATGATTGTTGATTGGTTTTGCACAAAAGCGATGAATTATTATCGAAAACACTTTCAACGGAATAATAGCATTCCTTATTAAAGTATCGCTTGCGCTTTCGTTTTCGATCACATTTCGTACCACAACCGTTGCCATCACCCATACAATTATTACCACCACAACAGTTTCGACTGCCCTCACACTTATTGACATCACAAACATTAACATTATTTATTAAAAGCCTATCATTTTCATTAGACACAATCGATACGTGACGATTTTTACGATTCATTATTACCTTATCTCGTCGATGATCCGCATTATTGCCGTCTTCACTGTAACCATCATCGTCATCGTCGTCATCATCATCATCGTCGACAATGCAAACACAACAGTTATCCTCGTTACTGCTGCGCTTCGTTTCACTGGGCGATGGTAATATATCTTCTTCGCCGCCGGCCGCTTCATTAACCAAATCCAATACACTTTTGACCCTTTTCTCAATGTGATATTTACGATGAATTGGCGATTCCATTTCCATACAATTTCGATCTAAATTATCATTCAAATAGTTTATATGCAACGGTGATATTTGCAATGGACTGGGACTAAATGTGCCATCAGTTGGTGTATAGTAGACGGATGCTTTACTGTCGTCAATACTTTTTGCCGAAAAATTTGGAATATTTTTAAGTTTATTATCTAAGTTTTTGCGTTGAACCTCCTGAAGTTCGGCTATTTTTGACTTTAAGTACACTTCAAATTCTATAAAGGTAGAAGACGTAAATGCAATTTAATTAAATATATCCTTATATATATGCACAAGGTTATACAAGTGAGAAAAGTTTAAAGAAAATCAAATCCGATCTTTTGTTAAAACTTTCTTCAATGAAATCATGTAAAATAAAAACTCACCTTGGTTAATTTCCTCTTCAGTCTTTCCTCTGCAATTTTCAAAGTAAAAACTTGGCAAATTTTCCAAAACTTTATTCAAAGTTTGCTGTTGATATTTGTATCCTTCACGTATCCGCAACACTTGATGGGCACTAAATTTACGAATTTTGTTTCGTTGAAATACATAGTTTTCACGAACCCAATTTAGTTGGCCAGTCGAATAGTCCCGTACTCTTTTCAACTGTACAATCAAAATGTGACAGAAAAATATTGAATTTAATAAAATGCCTGCTACAATGGCAAATGTACTAATCTCACTTGATCGTAATATTGATCCTTCAACGATGTTATGTGCGATGAGCCCAAATTACGAATATCTTTCAAATGCTTTGCTTGGCTGGAATAACTGTTTTGTATCCATTCTACTTGTTGTGCACAATTTTCCTTAATACGTTGTACCTGCAACAACAACAACAAAGAAAAAAAGCAATTCAAGTGCACATTTAGCTATCGTGTAAATTTATACATTATTAAGTAAATTGAAATGTACAGACATATTTATAGAATATTTGCATACTTGTTGTGTATAATTTTCACGAAGTTTTTCCAGTTGCTGACTTTTGTAATGCTCAATGCTATCCAACATTGAATAAATTTGTTTGGCTCTTGGTGATTTTGCACGCAGGCAACAGGTACAACAATTGGCCACTAGTTTATCGATTATACCAAATCTGAACGGAATGGGCGAACATGTATTTGTTTTACAGTTTTAATTCCGGAAAATTAAACAATGAATTACCTATTACAACATCGACGTAAACCTTGAATAATTAGTGTCATTAAAAGAAATGCAACTGCACAAACGGCACCGACAAAGATGCTCCAAATTTTAACACGGTAGAATACAATAGGATCAATGTATAATCTAAAATAAATATATTAACAAACAATTAACCGTCAGAATCTATAAAATAATAATTAATTTCCAACATCCAATGTTGAGACTTTCCTCAAGATCTTAACGATTTTAAACAAATGTGTATACTTTTGTGTATCGTTTTAATGAAAAAGTAAAAATCGATCTTAGTTAAATTCATTGAAATTGAATATTTAAGAACACAACTCTCGCTATTTTAGCATTCAGAACGAAAATGTAAAGAATACTTTTATTATAGGTTGTTTAGTTTTTTGTTAAAATCCAAAAATTGTATAAACTTGAAAACTTAAACACAACTTACTCTCTTAAAATCTAAAAATTAGAAACAGAAAAAAATTACCTAATATCAGCCGATGCATTACCCATTATATTGTAACCATAACAAGTGTATATACCGCTATCTTTCCTCGATATATTGTGCACCTTTAGCGAACCATTTTCCATTAGCGATACACCGGCTGCCTTGCTGGGACTCGTGAAATTCAACCGATTATCCGTTAACATTTGAAACTCAATCAATTGCTGTTGACCACCGTTATTCGTATTTGGTTCAAACAATATCGGTTTAACATCCGGATCGGCATGATAGCGCAGTATCCGGCTGGTCGGTGTTACCCAAATAATGTTTGCTGCCGGATTGCCGGCAAACAAACAATCCAACACCGCATCAGAACGTAAAGCGTACATTTTACTTTCGGACGATTGCAGTATAACCGGCCTGGTACAATATAATTTCTGCAGCACATGCAACATATCACCTTCGTAGCCAAGTCTACATTTCAATCGTGCCAATTGTTCATTTAGCAATGCCAGCTCCTGTGCCGTTGAAATGGTTTGCATTTTTTCCACCCACGAAACAATCCAATAAATACGGCAATCACATGAAAAATCATTCCGCAACAAATTCATTTGCTTCAATTGTGGTAAATTTCCGATTTGCCATGGAATCGATATTAGATTATTGTCGCTAACATCAAGCTCTTTAAGTTTTGATAATTTGCCAAGTTCCTTTGGGACCGTATTCAGACAATTGCCGGACAATATCAGTTGTTCAACGGCTGGCGTATTGCTGAACGTTGACGACTCAATATTGCATAAATGTTTATTGTTGCGAATCACAATCGTACGCAAATTGGCCAAAATCTCCAGATTAACAGTTGTATTGTCACGCGCTATCCAATTATCTAATTGTTCTAATGCAGTCTCTTCGAGTATCAATTCGGTTAGTTCATATTGATTTGCAAATATACCGTTTGGCAACAATTTAAATTGATTTCGGCTTAAGTCTAGCCGGTCCAAGTGAATTAGTCCACTGAATAGTGTCGATGAAACGGTTGTCAGCAAATTGTTGCTCAAATTCAATTGCCGTAATTGGCTCAGACTATCGAATGCATTGCGATCGATGGCCTTTAGCTGATTGGCGGACAAGTCTAGCGTATGTAAACGTTTCAAACCGAACAGTGAATGTTTTGACAATAGTTCAATGCTGTTGTCATTTAAGCGAAGAACTAGTAGCTTTGGATTCGGTGCAAAAAAACTGTCCAAAAATGAGCGCAAATTATTGTGGGCCAAATTCAATTCGATCAAATTCGGTAGATGTTTGAAAATTTGAAAAGGAACTACGGACAATTTATTGTGAGCTAAATTCAAATGCGTCAGACTGTCAAGCCCGTTGAATGCTGAACGCGGAAGATCGTCGATACTGTTGTTGGCTAAGTCTAAGTGTAATAGTTTTGTTAAAAAAGCGAATAAATTGCCACCGTTTGTATCTATGGCCACAATTGACTTTAGTTGATTATCATTTAAGTATAGTTCGTTTAAATTTTCCAAATCATAAAATACATTTTGTTGAAATTGTGTTAGCAGATTTTTTGCAAAATTCAATTTTCGCAATGTATATCGTGACACGAAAAAATGTTGTTTGTTTATTGTTTCAATGTAATTGCTACTCATGTCTAAGCTTCTTAATCTTATGAAACGACTATTTTCAAATAGTAAATCCATGTGTTGTGTTTGTATGCCACTATTACGCCATGCCAATGCCACCACCGCATTTTCATTGCTTACAATCAATTTTTTGTTACTACCACTAGTATTAATATTTTCTAATTCTATTTCATTGTATATATTATGTTTTGTATTGACAATATAATAATTCACTATATCCAATGTGTCATTTGCACACTTTAATTTTAAAATGCCTTCACTGTCATCATCATAATTTTTTATTTCATCAGTGTTTGATGGTATCGCCAAAAATGTAGGTAATTGCTTAACAACCAAGCATTTATTAATGATTGGTTGCTCATTATCATGTGACACTATTGGTTGTGGTTGATTAACAAATAGTAACAATGTTATCCACAGTATCCGTAGCAACGCCATGATATTTGTAAATTTGATTTTATGCAAATATCGGTCATCCATTCATCAAACAAATCAATTTGATACATTTCGGTTTAGATCTGAAATTAGACGAAACATATTATGGGCCATGTTTTATTGAGGAATAATTAAATAAGATTAAAATAAAATTTAACCGATGGTGGTACATATTATATATTAGCAGAGATAACCAATACATTTATTGGTTATCTCTGATATTAGTTATTAGTCACTTTAGTCTGTTACTGTTGAATGAAACCAAAAGAAAATCTCTGGCCTGATATACCTACATATGTATATGCATTTATAAATAGTTTAATTTGCAATAAGGCTCATTAGGAACAATTTTGCACAGAAAAATATTAGGCTTCCGCTGGGAATAAGTACTCGACTGCCGAAAATACGAAGATCTTATAGTACTTATATGTTCGGACGTGGGTTCTACACTTCTACTCCCACCTCAATCATTTCAAATTCAACTACCCAGTGAATAAAAAATGTATCTTTGATGCATCAAAGATACATCTTTTGGACACATTTTTTATACCGCACAGCCTGA
>JANTEX010007450.1:0-10922 GCA_024741295.1 Macrocera vittata
TGCAATCCAAATGAAATTATGAAATTTCATTGCAATCCCATTACAATATTTTTAAAATATCATTTCAGTCCCATTGACATTTTTAAATCTCTTTGAAATCCCACTGTACTCTTAAAATCTTATTCGAGATCATATTGCACGCTTATTGAAACCTTGAAAACTCATTTCAGTTTCATTGAAATCTTAATGAAATTCCATTGAAAAATTTAAATCTCAGTTGAATCACACTTGAATATTGAAATTTCATTTAATTGATGAAATCTATTTGCAGTCTGCTCGAAATCTTGAAATCTTGAAATCTCATTGAAAACAAGATGACAGAAGTCACCTTCGACTACATAACTGCACCATCCTAGACCCTAGTCACTTTCATTTAGGAAGGAGATATGTCACTCCTTTAAAATTGTGTGGAAAATTTCTAAAACAATTGAAGAGCAATCCCATTGAAATCTTGAATTGCAGTCTCATCGCATTAAAACCTTGAACTCTCATTGCAGTGTTGACTCATTAAAATTTTGAAATCTCATTGAAATTATCATAAAATCAGTTTGCATCTTGTTGAAGTCCCATTGAATCAAGAAATATCGTTGCTGCCTCCTTGTAAACTCTTGAAATAAAAAACAAAAGTTGAAATCTTATTGGAATATCATTGAAGTCAGACAGTCTCCTTGGAAAGTTAAATTTAATTAAAATTCTATTTTAAATCTTTAAATTTCATGGCTGACTACAAGAAATTTTATAGTCTTCATGACCACTTGCAATGTCATTGCTGACTCCTTGAAATATCATTTAAATATTGAAATCGCAATAACTTGCAAATAAAATCTTAAAGTCTAACTAAAGTCATTGCAATCTCATCTTTAAATCTCATTGAAATGCCATAGAAAACTTGAAATTTCATTGCAGTCACATTAAAATCTTTGAGCTTTTATTGGTCATGAAATCTCTTTGCAATCCGATTAAGATTTTAAAATCTCATAATTCCGTTGATATCTCAAATTTCATTGAAATCTTGATATCTTATTTTTCCGTCCTTGAAATCTAAACGTTTCATTGAAATCTTAAAAACTCATTACAGCCTCATTTAAATATTGAAATCCCATTGAAACCGTTAAATCTCACTGAAATCCTGAATTTCATTGCAATCTTTTTGCAATGGTTTTTAGAAATCTCATTGCAGTCGCATTTTAATTCATTGAAATCCCATTAAAATCTTTTTCGAGATAATATTGAAATCTTCTATTGAAATCTTGAAACCTCATTTATCACTGAAATTTCATTGAAAACTTCGAAAATCTTATTGAAATTTTGAAATATCATTGAAATTCTATTAAATTCTTATTGCAGTCTCAATAAAATTTTGAAATTTCATTGCAGTGCAGTCTCATTGAAATTTTAAAATCTCATTGAAATATATAGCTTCAATGAAATTTTAATATTTTAATGCGACTGCAATACGATTTAAAGTTTTCAATACAATTTCAGTGAGATTTCTATAATATTTCAAGATTTAAATGAGACCGTAATTAGATTTTAAGATTTCAAGGAGGCAGCAATAAGATGACAAGATTTTAATGAGGTTTTAAGATTTCAATGGGATTTAAATAAAAAAAATTAAGATTTCAATTTCAGATTAAAATTAAAGATTTCAAGATTTCAGTGGGACTTTAGGATTTCGAAGAGACTGCAACAAGATTTCAAGATTTTAATGACATTTCAATGAGATTTTAAAATTTCAATGAAATTTCGAGATTTTTTAAAATGGCCTCCCGCTGTATATCGGTCGGTAAACTAACAACTTTTCTTCGTGATGAATGTAAAATGATGCTGTGTTCTCTCTCTAATATCCGATTTGGGATAGTTTAAGGACTGCTTTTCAGAGCACCCATACCCATTTTGGTAAAATTGTAGTTTTTGACCATAGTCTTTTACCAGTAATTCATTATTTCATTAAATTTCGTGAAAAGTCTGTGCTCTAATGATAGTTCTTTCCTATACGGGTTCACACTAGGTCTACTCAGTTGACCGTTTAAATAATAGTAGAGAAGTTTTTGCAGGTCGCTTCAATTTTCTTTCACGTTTGTTGCAGGTTCACACGCAAAATAATAGACGATCGTGGTTGGTTTCAAAGTCTCATACAAAATGATCTGCGACAGAACATATATCTCAATGGTTAACAAAGAGTCTCGCTCTGAATTCGATCAATTCCAATACAAAATGATTGTCGTTCAGAAAGCAATGGTTTTCAGCCAAATGTTATCAGTTTTATCATTCAATGTAAAACGTAACGCTCCATTTCAAAATCAATATTATACTAGGTGCACCGTTTTAGTAAAAACGGCACAAACTTGTACAAGTTTTTAAATTGCTTGGAAACTAGTTGATCCCAAAGAACTTTCGAGCGTACACACACCTCAATCAAGAGCAGTCGTATCAGTTCGCTGAAATGCTTAAATTGATATCCAAGGTAAGTTATCCAAACCGTCAGTGATAGTGCTCTCAATTAAGGTTTAGAGAAACCGATTAGGCAGCGACAGTACATTTTTTCACCATATAACTATACAGAAATAAATCACCTCTGCTGATTCTTGGCGTAAGCTATGCCTCGGCAGTTTGTGGAATATTCGATTGCGAAAACGGTCATGCAAAGCCAGTCTACGAGGAAGTTAAATGATATTACAGTCAAAGTTGCATATCCTGCGCCCAAAATAAACCGAATATACGCACTTTAAAACAGCACCAGATTTTTTACCGGCCATTCATTTGTCCCACGCATTTCTGGCCTACCTAAGTCGAAGATTTTCGGCACAAGAAAATTCCAAACGACTGAAAGGAAATGCTTAGCACACATTACCAATAGGATTGTGCATAATGAGACGGCTATCTTAAATGCCGCCGTGGCGGGCAAGTAAAAGAACTAGGTAGTGACCGACGACTAGAACGCCCAGTCAGCACCGTGGTATTCAAAAACGCATCAGAAAGCTCCGAAAGCATCGCCAGATAATCATCCTACACAGCGTCCTATGAGTTAAGTGGTCTTCAAGTACCGTTAGTCGACGTAAATGCCACAAAGCGACTGATACCGTTGAAATTGCTGACATAAATCGAAGCCAGAATCTCAGAACTGGTTTTGGATTACGTGCTCAGTGATGAGTTCATTGTCAACGGAACATTCGGGAGGTTTTAGATGACATTTCATCAACCGAGTTCACAATCATCGACAAAGAGCCAGCAAAGCAGGACGACAAAGGTGATTTAGGTTAACTTTAAGCACTTTAAGTGCGCCTCAGGTAACCGGATGATCTTTCTAGTTGAGGAAGGAATTGACAGTACCCAATTGGTAATTTGATATGAGAAATGGCACATTTCTATCAGCTGTCAGAAACGGCATACAGTATGTCGAGGACGTAGACAGAGGTACTCCATAGGGTGGTGTTCTGTCTCACCTAATATAGCTTCTGATGATGGATGCCATTCGGCGTGAGCTGAAGTCAGCTGCGATGAGAGCTGGATACATACACAGATGACAACTTTGGGCAGACATTGGTGTAAAAGTGACATTGAGATCGATTATCATTTTGTCTCAAGCGTGATTCCTTCGCAGAATCCATAGTCGTAAAAGGACGAGTTTAACTTGGATTTGTTTTGTATGGTCGCCAAACTACTGCGTATGTTATATCTAAAACAACAACTCATTATCATATAAAAAAGAGAAGTAAATTGTTATCACCCACAAGACTTTGGCCAGTTAAGTACACATGACATGACATTTAAACATGTATTTTCATTTGGTTTTTATTGTTTATCCGTTTAGTAAAATGACCGTTACTTTATTGTGCTGCGCATTTGCAATTAAATGTTACAACATGAACACATGACATGTGGTTAAAATATGCCACAATGGAATGTTTAATGATCAGCATCCAATAACTGGCCTAATACAATGCATTGTATCAGCTACGTATACTCGTATAACGAATATTCATGAGTAAAGATCTTTAATATGGATTGGAATCTCAGTTTTTATCCCGGACATGTACACGAACACACGCAAACATGTACGAGTATGTATATAATGTACACAAACAGGACATTTTTAATCCGAATGAGGAAAAGGCTGACTGTGTGCGTATACATTTGACGATGGTTGGCTGCAAAAAAAATTGAATTATATGCGGTATTGCGTGAATGTATGTGTATATATAAAATGGAGCAAAGAACCGCATCAACCATATAGCCCTTACGTAATACATTATGGATCCAATAAAACTTTTTACGTATACATATAATATGCGGGCATTCCATGTATAAACATACGTGTAGTATATAAACGTTGACAGAGTTGAGCAAGTATGCACGGATCCTAAACTGGATTTGTCGGATTTTCAATCCAACCGGAATAATAATCGATTCCCTGACATCAGTTTTGTAATTGAGGTTGATATTTGACACTTCCTAATGATTTCCGGTCTAGAATGTGGATGATTTACAGAAAATTCAGAAATTTTAAGACTGGAAGCCTCTTCTTGTCTAACGCCCATCGCAAATTATTCGCTGCCTCAATCATGTCTCGGAACGATAGTGGACCAAATCAAAAATGAGACAATCACTGGCAATAGTTCAACCAAAACAACCCGAGCGAATTTCTGCGGAAAAAGTCTGTTTCGGGTCGAACAACTAGACCCTTCTGAAAGTATAAACGTAGAGCGTTTAACGAACAGCCGAGCCATGGTTTCGGCTGTTCGCACGAAAATATCACGACTTAAGCCAGAACGGTATCATAAGGAATCTTGAAAAAGAGTTTCAGGCTAATTTTCTGCTCCTAAAAAAAATATTTGTACCGAGAACGAACTACACGAATTTTCCTGAAAGAAATTGCCGAAGTTTCGTTCATGGTGAAGACTAAAACGAAGAACATTTAATACACGTGCTGCTGCGTAAGAAACACGATCATGGTTGAACTCAAGTTAAATCTAGTTACTGAGAAGGATGCTTGTCCAACGACGATTCATGGGGGCCTTCTAAGTTCTTTAACTAATACTCGGTTTATACCTAAAAGTGTCGATTTGAAGGATGCTTTCTGGCAGATCGGGATGGATAAATCGAAGGTTTTTCCGTGAGTTGGCATTCGCATCCGTATTATGCCATTCAGTCCTTGTAACGCTTTACATCGATCATGTAGGCTGATGATTTCAAACGAGCTGAGATTCAAAGTGTTTGTTTACCTCGACGATCTGATCATTGTGCCATCCGATCTTAAGTGCAACTAGAAATTTTTGTCCAAGCAATCATATCAACCAAAAGCACAATTTACAAAAGTACAAATAACCGAAAATCACAATTCACTGAAAGTTCTTGAAAAAAAATTGGATAGGATTGGATTTAGCGACCGGTCATAACCAGAAATCAACCGAAAGTGATTTGATTTAATCCGAAACCCAAACGGATACGTACGAAATTCAGCAGATTTCAATCGAAATTCACATTCTTCTAACCTGAAGTCACACGAAGTTACCGAAATTCAAAGGAAGCCACTGAAATCCGATCACTTACGACTGAAACCATCACAGGTTACCACACAAAGGGTTTCTAAGGTATTTGTATTGCACAATATGTGTCAACATTTGTTGTTTCCAACTTCAATTCGTAAGAATGTTTTTAGTCTTGTTCACGACCAATCATTTTAATGACTCAAAGAAAATACTCGAAAAATTTCAACTCTTTATGCACAGCTTTGAAGAAGTTCCTGCACAGATAGTTGCTAAAGCATTTGTATTGCACAGTATGTCTCAACATTAGGTGTTCCTGTCTTTGATTTGAAACAAGACTGTTTTCAGTCTAGTTCACGACTTAAAATGACTCAAAGATGATACTCGAACAATTTCAATTCTTTATGCACCGCTTTGAAGGAGTTCCCGCACGAACGGTTGCTAAGTCATTTGTATTGCACAGTATGTGCCAACAATTGGTGTTTTTGTCTTCGATTCGACATGGGTTTTTTTAGTCCTGTTAACGACTGATCATTAAAATGACTCAAAGAGGATACTCGAATAATTTTAGATCTTTCTACACAGATTTGAGGAACGGTTTCGAAGGCTTTTGTACTGCACAATATGTGTCAACATTTCATGTTTCCATATTCGATTCGAAACAAGAATGTTTTTAGTCTTGTTCACGACTAAACATTAAAATGACCCAAAGAGGATACTCGAATAAATTTAAATCTTGCTGCACAGCTTTGACGAACGGTTGCTTAGGCATTAGTATCGCACAATATTAGTCAACAATCGTTGTTTCCATCTTCGATTTGAGACAAGAATGTTTTCAGTCTTGTTCACGACTAATCATTACAATGACCCAAAGAGGATACTCGAAAAACTTCAATTCTTTTTGCACTGATTTGAAGAAGTTCTTGCGCAACCGTTTGCTAAAACATTTGTTATATGTGACAATATTCGGTGTTTCCATCTTCGATTCTAAACAGGAGTGTTTTTAGTCTTGCTCACGACTAATCATTAAAATGACCCAAAGAAGATACTCGAATAATTTTAATTCTTTCTGCACAGCATTGAAGAAGTTCTGCACAAACGGTTGCTAAGGCAAACAGGTATTACACAATATGTGTCAGCATTCAACATGATCATCACCCATCAGTTTATCCAACTCTGCCGTATATGAATATTAGGTATACACATATACTGTTTGTTTTAATATCATGTGTCCTGCGTATATTCGAATATATGATACGGTTTTTCATTTGCACACATAAACCATGGCAGGAATACAGGATAAAAAAAAAACGATAAAATATCCTTACTCACAGAATATATGAGTGTATAACATTAATAAATTAGTTTAACGCAAAAAGCAAACACCAGCATTTCAATTATGCACAAACTTTTATCTGTTGGATATATATGTATGTGTATTAGACTGACAATAATTTTGTATGAGTTAAAGTAAAAATCTGCATTTTCGAAGCATAAAGTATATCCTAGTAGAAACGTTTGTGGATTTTTTCCGGTGCCGGAGAATTTCCATAGGCATATAATTAAGTTAAAGAATAAAACAAAAAGCACGAAAATGCAATAGGAAAAAATCCAATTTCTACTTCCTCTCAGAATTAATTAAGATTTTTGGTTATGGAAAAGATCGGAAATTATCCAGTTAACTGTATAACTTGATGGGCGAACATGTTTTGTTTTACTGAGTTGAAGTGTAATTAGAATATTCACTTGAATTTCCCGTTGTATAAAAGAAATACACGTTTCGGAATAATTCCGAAATGCGATAGAAAAATTCCACAACAAGAGTGGAAAAATTCCTAGCCTATCCAAGTAAGTATTAATGCAAGTTTCGGAATAATTCCGAAATGCAATAAAAAAAGCCCACGACAAGAGTGGAAAAATTCCTAAACCTATCCAAGTAAGTGTTATTGCACGTCTCGGAATAATTCCAAAAACGAAAAGAGTGGAAAAGTTCCTAAACCTATCCAGATAAGTCTGCACTTCTCGGAATAATTCCGAAATGCAATAGAAATAGTTCGGAATATAGGTCAAGTTTCAAACAAAAATCCAGTGGAATTCCGATGACCATTGTCAGATTTTGTTTTTCCACTTTTGATTGCCACTCTAATGCTTAATAAGGATAATACGATTTTCAGCTCCAAATGATTACGAAACGGTTGACTGCAAAGATGGGTTTTCGGTAACCACCAAAAAAATGCTTTGGGTACACAAATACAAAAGGATATTACGTGCGTACACATATTTACGATTCTCGTCATTTTTTTGTTTTTAATTTATCTAATTTATACACGAATTTATTTTTAGATTTGATTGTATCCCAAAAGTTTTCACAAATAATGGTATTTTATAATTTATTAATCTACCAAATTCCGAAAAAAAAATCGGTCGTGACAACACAAAGGTTTAACTGCCGTTCATTTTGAAACATATGCAAATAATTGTTTTATTGGTGTCGAAAATTATTTGATCGAAATCTCACGTATAGGTTACGTGGACTATATGACAGCGAGGATGTACGATTAATGCTTGCAGACACGTTATGTAAACTGGATCGGCAATGCTGTTTAAGACGATAGCCCGGCATCCAATAAACTTCTGGTAAACGTCAACGTTGGTTTGGATACAAATAACAGGGTCTAAATCGGTCACAGTCTATGTAAGATTTGCTACCTATCAATGTTGGTTGCTGACGAGATTTGGAAAACGGTCCGGCGCAGTAGACCAGTCTCAATGTGATGCTTATGGGTAAATGCAGGCATTTGCTATGATAATCATCGGACACGAAGGGATCCTTCTTCCGAACTTCGTTGTTGGTGATAAAACGATGCACATCAAGTTGATTCCTCGAACGCCAAATCTGGTTGGTAGACTCGACTTGTATGCTGATTCAGAACAAAATAGAAGCAAAACATTCGAGATGGAGCCATATAAAACAACGTTACCAGCAAATTGTAACAGTATTATTGAACTAAATTAAGGGCTGGCGCTGCAGACATGCCACAATACTTACCTGTATGATCAGAGGTTGGTATGGTAATTCAGGTTGTATACGGATTAGGCTTATTTTAAAACTACTCCGTATATCGTTTCGCCGTTAAATTATATCATTGAGATGATTGCAGCATTGGAGCTAAGGTAAACCTTCTTGCCTATGGGTTTAACTAAGCATGCTCAATATAAAGAGTAAAACATTTTGATAGACTAGTGAGCTAACGGAAGTAGGAGATAGAGCAAGAAGAGCATTTGTCACAGACTGAAAACGGATTCGGAAAAAAAGGTCAGTTGGGTATAAATCTAAATTTTGATGTTGAATGCAAACCTAATCCAAGGACCTTTAAGACAGAGCAGAAAAGATCAATTAGAAAATCTTGGTGGTCCTTCCACGATGGATTTGAGAGCAACAGGACAACAATAAGCCATATATGCGAACTTAAACGAAACCTATAAAATGTGTTATAATGACAATGATTAGGATCATATTCTAATCGGTCTGGGAATATGAGTGGTTAAGGCCAGAGTGAAGTCGGCCATTAGGATCTTGGATTTGTCCAATTCTCCTGGACGTTGTGACGTTGACGCATTTTAGGCCATTAAGGAAGTATTTAACAACGATGTCACAGGACAACAATATCTGACCGATCCCGAACCTACTGCTTCGTGAATTTAGTGCCAATATCCAACCGATCACGAAACTATCACTTTGTTGACTAAGGCGAAAAATCTGAACAAGGCCGAATTGATGGCTTCGACGACAACGATACTCTTCTATGACACCGATACTCTTCCTATACTCTTCCCATACGCACAGCATTTTACTGTCGATGTGATACTACGGTCTCCCACTTTTTCATAATCACAGTCTTTTCATACGAGACATGATATTCCGGTCTTCCTCTTGTTCTGTTGCCTATATGAAGCGAAGACAGATACACAACAGCAGCATTCGTTTGTGATTTAGCAGCGAGTGCTAACCTTCCCACATATTGTTTGTTGAATTAGACGACAATATCCGACCTAGTCCCGAAACTATATTGTTTGTTGATTTAGACGACAATATCCGACCGAAACCCGAACCTACATTGTTTATCGATTTTGGCGATAAAATCCGACCGAGCTTTCTATTAATCAATTACTATACATAATCTTGAAAATTACACAGTTAGTTAGATCACAAACTCACGGCTTTAAACCAAACAATTTCGTGTTTTTATTTTGAACCACTGGACATCGACGTGCTCACTCGCTGGGGAAACAACCTCATTACAAACTAAGGTAGCAATATTTGACCGATTCCAAACATCATTACACGGCCAATTCCACACGCAATTATGTACTTCGTAAATTTAAACCGATCTCGAACCCCAAAACTATTGTTTTATTGATAAGGACGGAAAAATCCAATCGTTTTAGACGTTTTAGCTGACTCGAAACCAATTGCTATGTTAATTGGAACGGCAATACCGAACCGATCACAAGCCTATTGCTTCGTTGATTTAGACGGCAATATCTGAACCAAACCGAGTCTATTGTTTTCTTGATTAAGATGCCTATTGCTTTGTTGATTTAGACGGGAAGATTCGATCGGAACCTAAACTATTTTTGTTGTTGAATAAGATTGCAGTATCGAACCGATCAAGAGTCTATCACGTATAGTACTTAATTTAGACGGCAATATCTTACCGATCTCGAACCAACTACAGATCAGTATTAACTGATGAATTCATCGCCCATACTATTTCGGATAGTTATTTTTCCCAACTGTTGTGGTTATCATTACCGCTGATGTATGATTGAATCGCCGTCTCAAGCGTTGTGATTGCTCCCTCCAGTGCACTACATTTGCGAGTGTTTGCCATTGTCGCTTACGATAATTTGTGGCATCCCAAATATAAGAAATACTTCAGCTTTTAAAAAAATCAACGATTCATTTTGCTGTTGCTTCGCGAAGAAATTTAACACTAACGATCTTCGAAAACGATCGACAATAAAGAAACTGTGCTCTGAAACGAGGCAATAGACCATTCAAATCAATGAAAATCAGCTGCCTTTCCCATTGGTGACTTTTGGTTTTTATTTGATGATTTTGATGCCTTACACACATCGCATTTGGTTACGTATGAACGAGTTTCTTTTACCATTCCTAATTTTTTTACAGGATTTTATAAAATTCACCATGAGAGCTTAGGTGATTGTCATGTGTCGCCTTCATTATTGTCTCACGAAATTTTTCGAAATTTCCTGGGAAGACAACCGTTTACAAATCTGTGTTCCAAGTGTCGATTGGATACGCAAACGTTGAATCATTGATTAAATCGACGAATCTTGATTAGGGCTGGAAAATTTTTTGATATATCGATATAATTTGTTATCGATATATATCGATATCAAATTTAT